>JAVJIF010010519.1:0-149508 GCA_038442645.1 Agave tequilana | reverse complement strand
ACCCATCTCCTCTGCCCTCGTCGACCAAGTCCTCAAGCACGCCCGCTTCGCACACGCCAACCCTTCCGCTCCCTCGAATTCTTCACCTCATAACTTCGAGCAACCTCGAATTCACCTCTTCCCCTTTCGCTTACGACATCCTCGTCCGCTCCCGTCGAGAAGGTGGAGATGGGGTTGGAGCTGTGGGGAGGATATGGTGGACAAAGGGTCGGGTTGTTCAGGCAGTTCTCGGATGTGTTGTTCGAGCTGTTATGTGATTGTGGGAAGTTGGAGGAGGCCGAGAAGAAGTGCTTTGTGGGATGGTGGAGTTGGGGCAGAAGCTTAGTAATGTTTCGTTCAAGAGGATAAAGGATTTGATGAGCCGGCAAATAGGCAGCGTGGAAATTCGATGAACAATGAAGATAAAAGGAAGATAGAGAGAGGGAAGAGAGTTAACTAGAGATCCCTTAAATTCTAGTGCGTGGACTTTGGAAAAGTTCAATTGAGAGTGCAGAATCGAGCGAGGAATTGGGTTGTCAATGACTAATATTTTTGTCGTGATCATTCGAAGCAGCGAGGCATGTCTGTAGATTTTCCAAAGAAGCCAAGTTATGACACGAAATGGTACATCTGAATAATGTTTGTTTAGGGATGTTCCAAAGAAACCAAGTCATGACATCGGAATAATAATGTCTACGGTTTGAAGAGGAAGGCAAGTGTGGATCAAAAGAAGCATCTGACATCGCCTCCAACGCAGGGAAAAGGCTAGCCTCAGGTCGTCATTGCCAGTGTGCGATTGGTTCACGACATCTTTTGTGAATGATGAAGTACATTAAGCTAGTTTGTTTTCCATCTGTGTTGGCACATTGCTATGGATTTTTAGTGCTTGACGTCTAGAAAATCACACTCCAAGAACATACACGAAAAAAAAATAATAATAAAAAAAAATAAAAAAAAATGTAAGCATTTTCTGCTGTGCAGACGTGGCTCCCCAGAAATTTTGATTGGAGAAAAAAAAAAACAGTTCAATGTCGATGCCAGCTCAAATTTTCGCAACATGCATCTGACCCCTTTGAGGACATTGTTTAAACAAAAAGAAGTATGATCTCAAGATTCTTAACAAGTAACCTCATTTAATTAGACATGAAGCAATCCAGCTTGACAAAGGCCAAAAGAGGGTAGAATTAGGATTCAACTTCAGCAAACCAGCCCGAGGTATCTCCAGTTTAGAAGCATTAAACATCTAATATCTGAATGAATAACTCAGGCAAAATGTATGAAACAGGAAATAGAGTTCTTCAAGAGAAAACACAACACCAAAAACTGAATACAGAGAACAATAACTGTCCAGCTTATTCTGGTCTAATAACGGTAACGGATGCTATGGCCCTTAGGGGTAATAAAACATGAGCAAATTTGTCATTGGAACAGCTCCTCCAGACTATATACTTTCATAAAAACATGATCTTTGGCATTGACTTTCAGCTCCCTCCCTCTGTAAGACCAGCACCGGTGACATCTTATGCCTGTGAGAATACAAGGAACATAGGTAAAGATTAGTGCTGAGAAAGTTGATGGGAATCATTAGTAATTAAGCTCTTTTATTCTTTATTTAAGTTAGGCTCATTTTGATTCTTTATTTTAGTTCCATATTGATTATGGTGAGAGATGTCTTTTGCATGAGGCCTATATAAGACAAAATTTTGCAGATTAGTAGTTCAATTGTTTGAAAATTTAAATTTTACATTGCAAGTTTGCTTTATGCTGAATCTCTGCATGGTGATGCGCTGAGTGGGAGAGACATCTCTTTCGTGGTAAGCCTAAATTAATCCATATCTAAAATCCTAAATTGGTATCAGAACTAAAATCTTGCTCTTTTCGTCCTCACAAAAAAAAAAATTCACTTCCACAAAAATCTCCCTTTTCTACAAAAATCATAACCTCCACCGTAAAAAAAAAAAAAAAAAACTCTAAATCAGATTTTTTTAAAAAAGAAAAGAAAAAAAATCAATTGTTCGTCTTTTTCCCTCTTCATCTTTTCCCTTCCTGTCCTATTTCTTCCCGACCCGATTTTCCCCCACAACCCATCTTCGTGTCGCTGCCACCCGATTTCGCCGCTGTAGTCTTCACAATCAACACAGACCCACCACCATCTCTGTCTGCCCCCGTCACTGCCGAGATTGTTGTTTCGCCGTCGCCCTCTCACTATCATTGTCGCTTCATCACCGCATCACTGCCGCAGGCTCACTGTTGAGATCAGTCACGAGTGTGATCGAGGATCAGTGTCAAATCGGATCCCTGCGTAAATGACCATACCCGACCAGTTCACCAACTCCGAGCCGACCATGAGCTGATCCGGCCGACTTGGCGCTGAGTCGAGCTGAGCGACCCAGGTCGACCCGACCCGACCCAGGTCGAGCCGAGCCAGCTGAGCCGACTCAATCCAAGCTGAGCCAACCCAGCCCGAGCCGACCAGCTTAAGTCGCAGCTCACCGTAAACCATAGTGGAGTCCAGCAACTTCCAGAGCCTATTTGAGGCCATCCAAAGTCTGTTTCAAGCCCTGTTCGAGAAGTTGAATCCGTAGCTAAGTCTCGAAGTCACTGGAAAAATTTCGTAGCTTTTGGGCAACAGATCCATCCTCCACACAATTTTATTTGGAGCCACTACTCGGTATTGATGCTTTTTTAAGTACCTTTCGGTATATTTTAAACTCACCTCACTTTTGCAATATTTTACATATCTTTTGTGAACTCGCGGCGGGTTGTAAGCTAAATTTGCTGCTGCTAATTGTCTATATTGAACCTCGGTAAAGAGAGTACACAAGGTGTGAGACTCTCATAGAATCTAGAGAGGAAATGAAACAGAAACTTAAGAAAAAATATCTTGTCGATTCCTATAAGCATCGCCTCTTAGATAAGTTGTACCTTCGCCATGGTGGCAGGTCAGTTCAGAACTACACTACCGAATTTGACGACCTAACCTACGTTGTGAGGTGCAAGAAGATCCCACCAAGTAATATCTAGGCACAATTCTAGATTGAGGTCAGACATCCAGCGAGCAATGTTCATTCACTCCCATAAGATAAAGACCCTTAGATCGGAAAGTCAAATAGCTCAAGATATAAAAACCTCCCTCAGATTTTCTTTAGAAGGTAGGTTCATTCCTAAAGCCAAGGAGTAACCTAGCCCACGCCACTAGAGACCCTAAAGGCAATTTTGTGACAGGTGAATCTTTTAAGAACGCCAAGGATAGTTAGTGCTTTAAGTGTCAAGACTATAGTTGCACAGTGTTCCTCAGAATCACAGTTCGAAGACGACTCGACCGAGTCGTATCCGTCTCGGCACCCGCCGAGACGAGTTTGAGACCTGATTTGAAAGATCCCCTCAGAAATGATCGAATCGGTCTCAACTCGGAGTTGACTCGGCCAATCGGCCGAGTCACGATACGACTCGGACAGTCAGCTTCGAGTCAAGACCGATTCGATTAAAAAGACAAACTCCTGGGATCTAGCGCTCCCCCGCCTTCGCTGCCTACCCGCTTGCCATCGCCGCCTGCGTCGCGCCGCCTGTTCTGCTTGATCTCTCCCTCGCCTTTGCCGCCTACTCTTGCTCGTCGCCACCGCGAAAGAGAAAGGGAGAGAGACAGAGAGAGGGGAGGGGAGACGAGAGAGGGGGAGGGAGGGGGAGGGAGAGCCAGAGGGAGGGAGAAAGTAGAGACAGGAGAGGGAGAGAGACAAGAGAGAGGGAGATAGAGCCGCTCACCCGATCTCTCTCTCCTTTATCCTTTTTATTTTTTTATTTTTGAGTTTTTACATTTACCCTCTCAAATCTTTTATATTTCTGAATTTACTCTCAAATCATCATATTTTCTCAATTAACCCTCAAAACAAATTTATTTTGGACATGTGATGCATGAATTTTTGTCTACATTTTTTTACGATTTGTCATGATTTTTTCATAATTTTTTGAGCTTTCTATGTAGCATTTTGCGCATATCGTCTGAGTCCGATCCGTCTCGGCGCCAGCCGAGTCGGCGGACGAGACCACGACTTGAACAATGCTCGGGTTAAGGAAGTCAACGATGAGATCGAGTAGTAGTCTATGAACCAACTGGCAGCGTGATTGATTCTGATGATGATGTTAGGATTTCTAACATCCAATTGGTGTAATTAGGTATTCACACACAACTGTTAGAAATGAGGGCTGGTGTAAGTCTAGTGTGTTCCACACCTATATTATACATAAGGGAAGAATTATAAGTTGATAATAGATGGGGGTAGCTATACGAACATCATTGCCAAGACAGCTCTTGAGAAGATGGGTTTCAAAGTTGAACCACATCTCTAACCATATAACGTGAATTGAGTTGATAAGACTGCTCAATTTATTACCCAACGATGTAAAGTCCTTATCTACATGTCTATCTACGAGGATAGTGTTTAGTGTGATGTCTTAGACATAGACGTTGCACACATTTTGTTGGGTAGGCCTTGGTTGTATGACTTGGATGTGATCAGTTTGAGTAGTAGGTCTAACACTTATGATTTAAATTTAAAAAAAAGATATTATTGAAACCTGCCAAGCCCAAGTCAAATGTGGGAAATAACAAGGAGGAAACAGTCACCGACAAGAACAACAAGCACCATGTTACTTAATGACTAGATCTTAGTGTTCATCTGAGTCTCCTGTTAAGGGTTTACTCCCAAATCTAGAAATTCCCTCGGTCTTCTCCCTCTTTCCCTAGGTGTTCCACCCATTATCACAGTTGTATGAGTGCATAATCATAATATAAGGCAAGTGACAGTAAACAATTATAACTATCAATTTATTGCAGAGCCTCACAAACAGTTGCAGTAACTCGCAGTAGGTGATTAGAGTGCACCCAGAGAGTTTCCCACTAAGAACTTTGAAAAAGCTTCATACTCGACGCATGAGTCCATATAAGATTTTGAGGAGGTTGATTCTAGCGCCTATGAGCTCGAATTCCCCGTAATCTTGGATCAACTCGGTGTTCAACGTTAAGGATTGACACATTATCGCACTTTCACCACGGGGCATCAGTTATTTCTAGTTCGTTCATTGCAGCCACCACTGCTGAGGAGACCCACTGCTGAGGAGTTTGTGCAGTCCTTCCTTCTCGATTTCATCATTCACGCCGTCGCCAATCGCTAGTGGCGAATTTTTCAAAGCCGAGGAGAATTGATGGGAATCATTGGTAGTTAGGCTCTTTTATTCTTTATTTTAGGCCAGAATCATTTTATTTTTTATTTTAGTCTCATATTGGTTATAATGGGAAATGTCTTTTGTATGAGGCTTATATAAGGCCAAGACTTGCATTTTGTTTAGCAGTTCAGTTGTTTGAAAATTTAAACTTTACATTGTAAGTTTTGCTTTGTATTGAATCTCTGCATGGTGATGTGCTGAGTGGGAGAGAGATCTCCTTGGTGGTGAAATCAAAATTAACCCTTATCTCTAAACCCTAAATTTCCTTTCCCAACTCTATTTTCTTCTCTATTGTTCTACATCTGAAGTACTTGAAGATGAATGGAGAAAAAAACAAAGCAAAGCTTCACTTGTTCGTGAGTTGAATCATACCTTGTTAGCAATGTTGTTTGAGAGCCAATCTAATCCCTCGTAAAGCCCTTCTCCAGATGTTGCACAGTGCTCTGGATGTACCTGAGGAAACCAAAGGAACCAATTGATATCTAATAACAATAGATAGTCAAAGTTGTCTTACCAAACAAGATGGGTGAGGATGAAAAACCATGAAGTGGAAAATGAAATATTACCAGTGGCGTTGACGGAGGGAATGCAGACCAAGCTTGTCAGTGATTTCTGCAGCATTCATGGCATTCGGAAGATCTTGTTTGTTAGCAAACACAAGCAGCATGCATCTCTCAACTCGTCCTGCCAAAAGAAAACAGTAATCATCTCAATTTCCTTCTATAATGACAACACCCAAGCCAGGATAGGGGTTGTGGCCACAATAACCCAGCTCCCCGGGAGGCATGCAATAGTTACTCATTTGGTTTTGATGGTTACAAGAATCTGGCTACTCATTTAATGTTATGTTGAGATGTAGGATAATGTATGACCAAGCTGTTTAGATCTCCTTAAAACACATTATTTCACATTGGGCAGTAACAAACAGAAAACCATGGGAGAAATAAATCAGTTCTCTGTCACCAAAGGGTTACATCAAGACCCAGCATTACCTCTTTGCCATTTATCTGAGGCATAAAAAATAAGTGTGGTCCGATGGGTATGTTGTTTGCTATAATAATTCATATTTAATCACAAGAGATAATCTGTAGAGTAAAAATTTTGAGAGAACTTTATAATCTACAGGAGTTAAATTAGCATGATAAACCAGAATACATGAAACTTTCAGAGAAAGCAAAAGAAAGATGAGGATGATATTCAAATTAATGTCCAATAAATGCCTAAATTAAGAGTAATGATTTTAGTTACTTAGCCCTTAATGAAGTTGAATGTAAGAAAAGGATTCATATAGCCGACCCCAAAAATTTCGGATAAAGGCTTTGTTGTTGCTGCTGGTTTTGTTGTTAGGATTAACCAGTCACTGTGAGGGGATACTCAGGAGATGTCCTTCATAGGATCAGTAGGAATGATTGAAATGAAAAAGTGCTTTAGAGAACTAGGTGGTTGTAAACTTTTCATTTAGTTTAAGCAAGCATCTTAAAGGAAGACTGCCATGCCTTGTGGCTCATAATTAAGTAATAAGAAATATAACGTTAAAAATTACAATGAGCATGTTGAAATGGGTGGTTAGCAATGCCCTTTAGGTAATGATGAGCATGTGTTACTGTTGGGGAAAGCTTTACATGAACTTAAGATAAGGGAGAATAGTTTGACAAGGTTTGGGTATGTAATTAAACTCTATTAGGCACCATCGAGGAAGAATAACAGGATTCATAGTGAGGGAATTTTAAGGATGAGATATAGACCAAAACACATTAAAAGACAAACGAAAAAAAAGGATGTTGTGGTTTTACTCCCAAAAAAAAAAAAAAAACAAAGAAGAAAGGATGTTTCATTTGCCAATTTATTAAAGACTACTGACTGTCGTTTTAATAGAGCTGACTGGAGAAAGGGGTTCATGTAACCAATCCCAAACTTTCAGGATAAAGACTCTGTTGCTGCTGATAAAAAATAGCCTGATGAAAACTTAAGTTTCTACTTACAAGATGACTTGGAAGCTTACCTCATAAGCATTCTGTGCAGTTCATCCCTAGCCTCAACAACACGATCTCGATCGTTACTGTCAACCACAAAGATAAGCCCTTGCGTGTTCTGGAAGTAGTGTCTCCACAAGGTCGGATCTGATACACATACAGATAATCATGAAGATCAAGGAGGCTCCCAGAATATCTTTTATCTAACAAAATAATGGCATCATCTCTTTTGAGAATTAAAAAAATACAACAAATACTAGAACAAGAAACACAGTCCCAGTTTTAGTCACAATCCCCTCATAGCATGAGGAAATAAACCAGAGACATGACTTAGTGTTAAACCAGAGATATGAAAGGCTGCCACACATCTCACACAACAAGTACCATGAAGGGACCATAATTTCACTATACACCACATGATCATTAGAGGAAAACCATCAGCTTGTTATATACATTAGAGGAGAACCATAAACCTGTTATTCACTAATGACCTCATAAACAGTATGGCAACACAGTTCCTAACACGACAGCATGTATTAACTAATTTTGCAGTCTGTGATACCAGATAGCATTAAGCATTTGGAGTAATTAGGCCTGATATTACTCATGACCTCCAAAAAATGTTGCATGTGCATCCTGGTTTCGAATAACTGGATCAAACATAACGGAGTTTAGACTGTTTCAGAGTAAGAATCGTTATTCAAGTAACAGATTAATAACTAATCATCAGAGCATCCACAAGGCCTAATCATTAGCAGTGTCTTTTCAAGTCCTGATAAGCTAAATCTAGGTGGATAATAATTAACTGAATGAGGAAATATTAGGAATGTCGATACACATGTGCTATTATTTCATGAAATTAAATAATTTACTTGTTATGCAGGGCCAGGCAGACTTCAAATCAAGGATAAAAGCTAAATATAGTGACAGCACATAATACGACCACAAGTGTCCCCTGTAAATATTTTAATTACTTGAACGTCAAGTATTGTAATAAAAATACGAGCAGATCACACATGATTCACATGAATGAAATTCATAAAATTCAGTTATTTTGTTATGTTTGCACTTTTTTAAGTGATAGATGGACCCCTATATACCTTGTCCTGCCCCGACATCCCACACGGTGAAGCTGATGTCTTGTACTCCACTGTCTCCACATTGAATCCTGAAGAAATAGTCAAGTACTTAATTAACAGGAATTACAAAAGAAATAAAATATCCCGGTATCTACCACACCATTCATCGTATAGATTCAGCAGTTCCCAAGTTTCGTGTTACTCACAGGCAGAAAGTCCATGAAATTATACGTACCAATGGTGGGGATGGTAGTCACAATCTCTCCCAGCTTCAGCTTGTACAGAATGGTGGTTTTACCCGCAGCATCGAGACCCACCATAAGGATTCTCATCTCTTTCTTGGCGAAAAGCCGGCTGAAGAGTTTGGTAAAAGACAGCCCCATCTTCAAGTCTGACACAACCCAACCAACGAAATCACTCAAATGTATTCTAACTTGTTTCCGCTAGAATTGATATAGATCATCATTCTGTTTTCTCTCTCTTTCAGTTGAAATTATAACATGTTCTAAATTAATACACTCCATTGTTTTCAAAAAATGTACGAGGTCCTAATTACTTCCTAATTAAACAACTCGTCCAAAAACAAAAAAACAAAAATCAAAGAGAGAAAATTTTGAAGACTCAATGATACAAATTTCAATGCAACCATCGTTTGCAGCAGGAATTACTATAGCCAGAGGCTTCAACAAGATCACGTAAACAAAACACAAAAAAAAAAACATTCCCTCAAAGACCAAAATGCAATCTTTGCTCGATTCAAGAAGGGATCAAAACACCTACAAGTAGCTTCACATAGATCCAGATCCAATTCTAAACTAACAAACATCAAACACCATTCCCGATCCATTACCATCACACACACATAAAACAACAACAATCGATCAAATTGAGGTCGGAAATAGCCTCAGATTCGATCAGATCGAGCTGAAAAGGAACAATTTCAACCTCATTTTCACAAATTCCGTGCTCAAATCGAAGAATCACGCAAGAAAGAGAGTCAGATCATGCAAAAATTACTGCAAAAGGCACGAAATAGATCCGATCTAGAACATAGAGTATCGAATGAAAAACTAACTTGAACAAAAGTTTTAAAGAACGAGAGAGAATCACTTACGACGGGGGTGGATTTGACGCGAGGCGAGCTAGTAGATCTCGAGGAGCTGGCGACCACCAGAATTCAAAACAGAGCGAAAGGAGTCGTCTTTTATCATCACAACAAACGGAGATAACGGATGTTAACTTTGTCGTTAACGGCTCGCCCTCTTTTTTCCATTGATGGTCCCTCTAAAATACACAAATTTCTTTATTTATTTACTTATTTTTACCGCCTCCTTTTGTTGTAATACTTGAAATTGTAAGAAATTTAAAAATAATATTTTCTAATTATACTTTAAGGGGGTTTGGTTGCAAGGAAGTGAGCGGAAGTAAGGAAATGGGGAAGTATAATTGCTCACTTCCCTATCTATCCAAACACCGGAAAAAGAAAATAAGAAAACCCCTTTTCCTTTTCTCTTTTCTCTTTTACACAACAATTTCCTCACTTCCAGAGTGCTACAATTAATTTTGTGATCATGTAAATCTCATTTTAATAAGTTGTAGCACAAAAGAGTTAATTTTTGATCATATAAATCTCACTTACATTCTAATTACATTCCATTTTTTATTTTTCTTAATTATTTATTTTTATAATATTTGCGATCAACTTTGTGGTCAACTTTTTTCACTTCTACTTTCACATTACCATCCAAACATTAGAAAAGACAAAACATTTTCCAAACCACACTCCCAATAACATCCAAACACCGGAAAACTACTAAATAATTTCAAGTTCCAAACGGAACTATTACCACTTCCTCACTTCTTCACTTCCTCACTTCCACCCTTAACCAATGATAACCACATAAATTATACACACAGCCTCTTGTATTCTCCAACAAAGTTACTGGCAACATTGAAACCTTGCCACGTCACATACGACAACGATGAAAATTTTATATTTTAATAGATTTTTGCCTTCGATGTGTTACAAATCATATTTCAACAAAATATAAATGAAAAGTGAAGACATGTGGAGATTTTTTTTTATTTTAAAATAACATTATAAATGAACATTGTGATTTTATTGGAGATATTGAAATCCATATGCAATAGCAGAAGTTCAATGTAACTAATGCGCAAAAAAAAAAGACATATATGTTTATACTTTTTTCAACAATTGGAGTACTTCCACTGCGGATTATAGTACTCTTATATTATATATAGTTGTTAGTCGTTAGATGGAAAAATTAGATAGAGACTCTTATCATGTTTTTTTATTTTTTTTAAACTTTTAAAATTAAAAATAATAAAAACATTCGAGACAGGTCTGAACTCGTCTCGACGAATCTTGGTAACGAATTGGGTCAAGAGACTCGATTCGTTTCCCGCTACTTTGACCCGTCCTGTTTGATTTGTTACGAGACAGGTCAAACTGTCTCGTAACAAATTCATTGGCTAATGGACGAATCGACCGATTCGTCCCGTTAACCTTCCCTAAGCACGAGTTGTAATTTCTTCGCGCATTAAAATTCTTTTCTATTTGTCAAGAGTCTGATAAATAAAATTACTACATCAACACTAATAGTTGCTCTCTCTTAAAATAAGATCCTGCATTCTTTACACAAAGACACCACCAAAAAATAATTAGATATAAAAGAAAAAGAAAAAGGAAAGACCCTAATATTTTGCTCTTACTATCTATCCCAATATAACAGCCAGATGGCCCAGATCTCATGCCAAAATGCCCTAAAATTTCAATTGAAACTCAAATTAAAAAAGGCACCAGAGAAAAGAGAACCCACAATTGCACCCTCTCTCTCATCACCACCCAGTACGTAAGCCCGCCTGGCCCCCACCCTCACCCGCTCCTGCCGCGACACAGCGGAGGAGACAGCCCACAACCGCGCGCGCTGCACGTGTCGCCCCTCTCTTCTTCAGCCAAAGCTCGAGAGGGGCTTAAAGAGAGACAGAGGAGAGAGAAAGATAGGGTTATGCAAACCCCTTCCATTTTCTCCAATTCTCGAGAGGAGAGGTATGGGGCTCATCGAAGTCTCAGTCATCGTTCAATTCCTGGATCAGTCATCAGTGGTGATCTCTATCTCCTTCCCGCTTAATTTACCCCCACCCCCTCCCCGCGTATTAATTTGGTATTTTTTGAGATTTTTCGGTATTCATGTGGTAATTCCAGGGTTTCGGGTGAATGCGAGTCTTGGGAACTAGGATTTATGAGCTGGGAAGTAGGGTTTAAGGAAAATTGGTTCATTTCTCAAAAGAAGTGTATTTATCTGTTTTATAAAGGAGAGTGACTACAGTTGAGTTCTGCAAGATATTCAAAATCCCACATTTTCCTTTATTTGAGAGATTAGACTTAGAGCAAAATCTAAAGGAGGGTTAGCTTAGCTTGTAAAATAGTGACCACTCTCTGAATTGTTTATATATTGTAAAATGGTGATGCTTAGTTAGAGAAGTTCTATTTCTATGCACATGGTTTTATAATATGGATTTGGGGCTTGATAAGTTCATCGAACATGCAGACTTCATCTATTTTTTTGGGGGCTAAAACTGCTTGGGTTATATGATTACTGTCCTTGTTTGTTTAATTTCTCAACAAAGAATTGAATTACATGTCATTGAGGCCTGAACTAGTGGTAAGTTGTGGCGTTGGGTTATCAGAGGTCATAGGTTAGACCAGGCTACAGCCGTTCTCCCAAAGGAAGAAACTTTTACCCTATATCGCAAAGTTGAAATGGTTTGTTATTTTCATACAGGTGAAAAAAAAAAGAAGAGATGTTCTGTTCTAGTATTTTGCCGGCATTGTGTGTGAAATCTGTTCTGACTATTCTTGTATAATCCTGTTCTAACATTTTGTGGGCATTGTGTGAAATCTGTTTTAGCCATTCTTGTATATTTTTAATCCTTTTAAGTTGTAAGCAAGTTTCATGTAAATTCTACAGGGTTAACATTATTCTCTTATTTGAATTTAGATTTAATACAAGTTTTCTGTTCTAGTATTACATCGGCATTGTGTTGAAATCTGTTTGGCTATTCTTGTATAATTCTGTTCTAACATTTTTGTGGGCATTGTGTGAAATCTGTTTAGCCATTCTTGTATTTTTTTAATCCTTTAACTCTAAGCAAGTTTCATGTTAATTCTACGGGTTAACATTATTCTCTTATTTGAAGTTAGATTTAATACAAGTTTTCTGCTGAAATCTTGAATGATTTATCCATTTAGATACGGGGTTCTCTCTCTCTTTTTTATAAATTTTTCTTGACATTGGGGTAAGTGTTGATTGATGTTTCTATGGTTTGAAAGACGTATTGCATGAAAAATAGGAAGTTCGGGCTTGATGAAGTTTGATTGTTTGATATGGCTGTTTAGCACTAAAGATTTGAATCTTTTTACTTGAAATAAGGGTTATGTTGATATTTTTTGGTAAAAGGTTTTGTGTTCTGCATGCATGTCAAGAGGGACGATGGTCGGGCTCAATGAAGTTTTTGTTTCTGTTTCCAATACACTATTAAATGCTGGCAATTGAAACCTCTTTGCTGCAACACTTGTCACTTACTATTTGGATAGTTTTATGTTTTGTGTGATTTTTTATGGGTTAATGAATTTGATCACCTTAATGGCGATTTTAAAGCATCAAAGGAGTAGTTTGTGACTATAGGGAACCTAGAGTTTAGATTTATAGAGGTTGACCACTAATGTTCATGATTCTTGGGTCTTGATATTTAAGCATTGGGTTTGGATAGTTTTTTAAAGTTTAATGATTGAAAGTCAATAAGTTTGATAAGATTTTTATGTTTGAAAGGTTTGTAAGGCTTTGAAATCAGGTGCCCTTGGCTTTACGTTTTTTGGATTGTTCATTTGTGTGGAGGATGAAATTTCTGCCACAAGCAATTGGACATTCCTGATCGGACTTGTTAGAGCACACAGAAAAAGGAACACTTTTTAGGTTAGGAGCACCGGGTTGGTGCCGACCTAAAACCTTCAGCGTAAGAATCAGAAGGAGGAAAGGAAGGAAGGAGGCATAGAGAACTGCTAATGTGTTGGTGGTGAACTGGTAGAGGGGAACTGCCTGCGTGGTGTGCATGTGTGCTATGAGGATTAGGGAAGCGGCCCTCTTTTTCCTTGGAGGAGGAGGCGTATTTATATCTGACACAGGCGGTGGAGTGGGTATGGATAGGTGCATATCTCTAATTACCTGGCTTGAATCTGCTGATTCTTATAACCGCTGAGATGGTATCCAGGTTGTTAGGATTGATGCGTTGGAGGCTTATCAGTTGTTATCTTCAATTGCTTTGCTTAGCTTAGCTGTAAGGTAGCTCTGGATGAGGAAGAAGATTGAGCCACGTAACATATGTCATGATTAAAATTGTTTGCCTCGTTTTGCTTTCGACGAGAGATAAGGTTGCCACGTGGTGGAGCATGCCACTTGGCAGGACACACGATCTAGAGTCGAATTGGCTCCGTGTGTCTATATGATTTGGAGTTTGGGGTGAGAGGTATCTTTAGAGAGGGACTATGCTGTCGGGATTGATGTAGTCCCAGAGGACATTATGACTTCGTAGGACAGTATGGCTTTGGAGCAGGTGAGGGCTGCTGTTGGACTCAGGCATGGTTGAGGTCTCGGGATGAGGGTCCTAGAGCTTTCTAATGCTCTTGCCATTGGACATGTGTCGTGATCGTGGCGGGATCAAATTTGACCACTACAATTTGAAAGTTGAATCTGGAGCCTCCAAATCGTTTCTTTTTCTTTCTCACCTCCTTTTGTCACATTTTAGTGGATTATGGAAGCTAATAATGATTTTGGTTAAGAATAACTGATCAAAATTTGGCCTAGAATCTTGGAAACTGAATATTAGGTCTAGAAACTTGGAAACATTCCTGTTTATTTACTTAGATCTTTGGAGATAGATAAGAATTATGTTTTGAGATACACCATATTATGCTATTTAATACCGCTAAAGACAATTAGTTTTAGATTTTAGGGTTTGGTGAAGTCTTCAATCCATCTTATTTATATTTATGTATTAAGGGCTCGTGGTTGTTCCTAGGACACAAGGAGCTGAAACTTTATGCAATATTTTAATTATTTGCATGTAAATGAAGATATTGATTCTGGGCCCTAGTGAAGTAGTTTATCTTTCTAATTTTTGTGTTGATTTTGAGATTGAAGCTTCTCGGGCTACATTGATCTCATCTTTTAATTTTTTGTTAAGCCTAAGAGAAGGTTATGTGATAAATTTGGGTCAATAACAGACTTTATCCCCAGTTTTTTTGGGTCAGCTAAATGACTTATTTTTCTCCATTTGGCTTGTAATGAATACCTCCCCTATTAAAAGATCTCATGATAAAAGATATTGTTTTCACATGTAGATTAATAACACTAATTCTGGGTTCAAGCTCATTTGGGCCTGGATATAGTACATGCTGTAGGTCATGTCCCCATGGTAATAATCATGATTTAAAAGCTCACTTGTATGCTTTATATAGGATTTCTTGAAATATAAGTTTCATGTAATATTCACATAGATGAAAAAATTTGGTATTATCATGTAGGTTAAGAAGATTGCTTCCAGTGCTTAATTAAGTGGCGATTAGTTCTATATACTAAGTATTTGGGGGAGTAAACCCCCTTGGGTTATTCAATTCTCATTCTTTTTGGGATTATTTAAGTTAATATTTTCTAGTGTTAGAAGGTTCTCAGCCTTCATAATTTTTTTTGACTGAATTTAGCTTAGTAGTTGTATCCTTTTGTTTCCTATTGCTGCGTTGCATGAGAGTTCTGGTTTTAAGTAATGGCACCTGTAGGTTTTATATCTTAAACTAACTCTTGAATAAGAGGATTTGAATCTGTTGAGCAACATTTGATATTGTGGATTGACTTTGGTTTATAAATTCCTGGTCATTAAGGCTTTGATTTTAAGGTTTACAAAAGAACAACTATTAATAGAATTTCTCTCTTCAGGTTGTTTTAATTTTGGCACTGATATAGACTAGAGGGAGAAGGGCTGGTCATGGCGAGTGCTGAGGCACCCTCAGCTTCTTCCTTGGGTCCACGTTATGCTCCCGAGGACCCGACCCTCCCAAGGCCTTGGAAAGGATTAATTGATGGGAGCACTGGCCTCTTATATTACTGGAATCCAGAAACAAATATTACTCAGTATGATAAACCGGTCCCCATGAATCCCCCTCTGCCACCTGGTCCACCTCCAACAGCCTCAGCTCCAAAGATCGCAGTACCTGTAGTTGGAAGTCTGCCATCAAATGTTTCTGCACCGGAACAACAACTGAAGCAAAACCATCCAGTAGCCCAACAACCACAGTCAGTGTGCCAGCAAATGCCCGCTCTGAATTCTCAACAATTGCCATACCATCAGACACAACCAGTAAACCAGCAAACACAGCAGCCGTATCCACAATTGCAGTCAAACCAGATTCAATATCCTCAAGTGTCTTATTTTCAAGGCCCTCTAATGGGACAGTCTCCAGGCCAGGGTTCTCAAGTCCCTTACAAGCAACAAGGGTTATCTTATGTCCCGTATCAACAGGGCTCTCACTTCTCATTCCAACAACAGGCACAACAGCAGGGATCTGAAGTCTCTGTTCTACAACAGCAGCAGCTGCAGGGATCTCAAGTTCCCTTTCAGCAACAGCACCAGCAGCAACATGGGCCTCTTGCCTCATATCAACAACAGGAACAACTCCAAGCGTCAAAAATTCCATTTCAGATAGGTCAACAATCTCAGGTGTCTCAAGCTTCACACTATCAGGGGAAACAGCCTGAGAATCAGCAAATTGCTGCAAGCCAGCAGGGAAAACAGGCACAAGGGCAACAAATTGCTGCAAATCAGCAGGGGCAACAGATTGGCTTTTCAAGGATGGAGGAATCTTTGCAGCAGGAGGGAAAACAAGCCAGCCTCTCTTTGCCACAGGTTCAGTTGACTGGTTTGGGACCTTCTAATCATCAGTTGTCAGGTCCAGTGACTCAGATACAGGTTTCACAAGGGCGCTTCAATTCACTTGAACCGCATCAGCAGCTTTGGTGGGCAGTCTCCTAGTGGCCAACCATTTAGCTCGTTGTCTTCTAGGGGTCAGCAGTTCAGTGGGTTGTCTCTGGGTGGTCAGCAATTCAATGGGCCGTCTTCAGGTGCTCGGCAGTTGAGCGGTCCATCTTCCAGTGGTCAGCACTTTAGAGGGCTGTCTTCTGGTGACGAGCAGTTTAGTGGGCAACATGTCAGTATTTCCTCTGTTCAGTTTCTGCTGGTTGGGACTGACCCAAGCTATCAGGGACAACAAATGAAAAGCCCCATAGTTCCTAATCAGGTGGGGCAGTCAATGGCTCGTCTATGGGATTACCAATAGGGAATGAAGAAGACCAAAGAGGTAGATTGGGAAATGATTTCTTGCCCTTGAGCAGAAATGAAGGCACACTGACGCCATCACAGCTGCCAAAACTTGCACTTCTTCCTCAGAGATGGAATGCTCAGGTGTTTCTCCCCTTCTTTTAACCCTCTTACATAGGTGTATGATATGCATGTACTAGTCTTTTTTTTCTTTTTCTAGTCTATTTTTTTTAATTTCAAGTCAAGCTAAAGGCTAGCTGATTATTTTAAGTCGCCGGATCCCGGAATTAACTTAAGGCAGCTTGTTTGAGCCATAAAGGTTGAATAGTTTAATTAGCTCCATTAATATCTTAAATTTTACATCTATGGTCTCCTTTTGGCAGTAGTCACTGAGTTGAGAATTGTAAATGGTAGGTAACCAATTATGTTTATGAAAAAATGTGTAATGCTTTCTCCTCTTAAATAACATTTATTCGTGGAACATTCCAACTTTCGGAGATTATCTTTTTCAATATTTAGTATATATGAGCACTGTTGTCAATTTTCTTTAGTTTGAGTAAGCATGACATCGAGCAGAGACTTTGTGGACAACTTGACTTGTTCCCTTTATATTTATCATCTGTTAATTAGTTGCTGAATTTACATATGCTTTTGTTAATTTGTTTATGGTACTATCTTCTCCAGATCAGTGTTCTTTAACTATATTGCTATTGCTTTCCTGTACATTATTTCAGTGGAAACCACATAATAACTGAATTCACTATCTACTGACATTTTATTTTATATTACGAATGTGTTCCATTGGCTCTCAGGCTTATGCTTTCACTTAGAGGACCATAATTCTTATGACAAAGACTGTCGTCTTCTGTCCGAGTCTAGAAATGTCTCGTCTAGGGTAATATTAGAGTGCTCCCTGGTTTCATGAACATACTGCTTGGCCAATGAGGTAGGCTTTCCTAATGATGAGTTGCATTTCAGGCAAGCATTTATCTCACTTATACATACCTTGGCTATGGATTTAACATTAATCTAAGGATGCCTTATTGCCTTTACTCTTAGTTCTTCTGAAGGTACCAATAACATTTAACCACTGTTTAAATGTCCCCGACATGTCCTTTTGAGCCTTCAACGCTACAACACGAAGGTATGAAGGTAGATACATCTTTTATATCATTTTTTCCCCAGTGAATGTCCCTGACATGTTGAGTATAATCCCTGATATATCCCCGACATCGTATTTTGCACATGAATCATAAGTTTTGTGATTATTTATTTGTTATTCATTCTTTATGCTTATTACTTATAGTACACTATGGGCGTGTTTGGTTGCAAGAAAGTGGGCGGAAGTAAGGAAATGGGGAAGTATAATTGCTCACTTCCCTATCTATCCAAACACCGGAAAAGAAAAATAAGAAAAAACTTTTTTCTCTTTTCTCTTTTACATAACCATTTCCTCACTTCCAGAGTACTACGGTTAATTTTGTGGTTATGTAAATCTCTTTTGTAATAAGTTGTAACACAAAACAGTTAATTTTTGATCATGTAAATCTCACTTGCATTCTAATTACAGTCTATTTTTATTTTTCTTAATTAATTTTTATTTTAATATTATTTTGCGGTTAACTTTGTGGTCAACTTTTCCACTTCCACTTCCACATTACCATCCAAACACCAGAAAAGACATAACATTTTTCAAATCACACTTCCAAATAATATCCAAACACCGAAAAACTTACTAATCAATTCTCAAGTTCCAAAGGGAACTACTACTACTTCCTCATTTCCTTACTTCCTCACTTCCACACTTAACCAAACAGGCCCTATATTGGATTGTTATTATAATGCATGTTTGGTTGTACGAAAAAAAGAATTTACCTTCTTTTAGCACACTTACATTTATGTTTATAATTTTATTAGGTAGATGACAAATAAGATGTTACTAACATTGAATTTGTCAATATCTATATACTTAAAATCCATGTATCTTTGGTCCACTAAGTGTCCAATGCCTAGATATGTTGCTTGATATACGCTATCGAACATGGGATTCCCTTTGCTGCCATGTATCCAATATCCGCCTTTTAGAACCTTGCATTTAACTTAGTTTTTATTGCATTTATTTTGCTTCTTGGCGGCTACGAGCAAACAATGAAATATTTTCCATTGCCTTTGGCATAAGGTTCATTAACTTAGTTTGCTTCTCATTTTACGAGGTTATTATTCACTTTAGAAACTTGTGACATCAGGACCAGTAAATGTCTGATTCTGTGTTAGTCATTTTAAATCTTTTGCTGAATTTCAAGGCAAAACCTGCTTAGATGTAGAGGAGCGTGCCTCACATCACTCCAGACTTGACAGCAGGTCTTGTCTGATCCAACTCTTACCTAAAAGGCTTTCCAGCTCTCTGACATTCTTCCGCCTTTTTTTTTTTGTGTGTTTTTCCTTCCTTTTTTCCTTTTCCTTTTTTCACACTGGTTATTATGTAACTAATCAAATCTCCTTGCGCCTAGCTTCACAAGTTTGCTCACACTAAACCTAATAATTTGCCCATCCTTCACTTTCACCTGTTGCTTAGATTTAATGCAAATTTCTTTATTCTCAATGAGCAACGTCGATAGTTCTGTTTCATTATGAGTTATGTGGGGGTTTCATCAACTATAAGGTATAGGGTTGCCTAAGTTCTTGAGGTGGTTGAGACTTTTAGACTTTTAGTAACGGGGATGGTGGTAATTGAACTCACAAGCATGCAGGAGTTGGAGAGCTGAGCCAATGGGTTTTAAGAACCCGAAGGCGAGGAGGTAAACTGGTTGATGGTGGTGGTAGAGAGCCTAAAACTTGTCAGAGTTATATGTGGAAATGACAATAGACTTCCAAAATGCTTTTCGAGCTGACACTCTGTAGTTTGGGTATGCATTTGTTTTATGCTTAGGTTGTATTATCTGTGATGATTAATGTTGTATTCAGTCAATTTATGCTCTGTTTAGCTTTATCTACCAACCACTGAAAATGTTTTTTCTTACTTTTCTTTTCAAGAAGTATCCTTGATATTTATTTGTTTATCACTCCATTCAGGATATGAGAAAAGGTGGTGTCAGTCCCCAGTTTGTTTCACCTGCTAACTTCGGTGAATTGAACTTGGCACCAGGTCATAGAATGCCAGACCAGTATACTCATCCTCCTTTTCCCAATTCTGCTCCCATGAGACCAACTCAGAGAATGTTTGGTGTGCCGGAATTTCCAGCCATCACGGCAGCCGACACATATCGCCAGCACCATGAAGTCACTACAATGGTACTGATAATGTCACATATGTTGCTCTTATGCTTTTCATATTAATGCGATGATGTGCTATGGTGTGCATGAAACTTGGTATTTCTTTGGATGAGAACTTATGTGATTTGTGCACCACCAGCCTGAATATTGAATAATAATGCATAGGAATGCTGTCTTTATTTTGATTCCACTATGTCCTGCAACTAAACAATGATACATTAGCTTATAAATTAAAATGCCATGACCCTGTCATGGATATGCCTAATGGATGAAGCTGCGGATGAATTTTTTCTCTATTTCATTGATTTGTATGAACTGTTTTTTTGTGATTTTAATTCTTTTTGTGTCTATGCTTGCTCTGAAAAATTATAAACACTGTTTTGCTAATGCCAGATATTTACTACATCAAAATCATTTATTTTCTCATGCATTTGATTAGTATCCTTTGTATGGATATTCATCCATCATAATCAATCCGAGTCAATGGAGTGGTTATATAGCTGCTTGTATACTGTGTGTCAAACTGTCAACATTAGGTCAACATGACAGAAGTTCAACTTTTACCTTTGTCAAGTCATACATTAAAATCATTTATTTTCTCATGCATTTGATTGGTATCCTTTGTATGGATATTCACCATCATAATCAATCTGTGTCAATGGAGTTGGTTATATAGCTGCTTGTATACTGTGTGTCAACATTAGGTCAACATGACAGAAGTACAACCTTTACCTTTGTCAAGTCATACCATCAAATCAATCTGCTTGTCTATCATCTAGTCCTTTTATACGGCCTTGCAACTGATATATGTATGTATGTATATGTATGTATGTATGTATGTATGTATATGTGTATGTCCCAAGGTGGCCTAGTGGTAAGTTGTTTTGCAGTTGTCTAAGTAACTTCTCTCCCATCACTGTGTTTGTAAAGTGGTTTGGTTCAATCAAATGTGAGCCTCGTGTCAGTGGACTGTATTGTATTTATACTTCATTTCTGTGCTACAACTGTAGCCTGTAACTTTGGCATTACTTTTAACTCAATGAGACCATTATGTAGTGATGTTTAGTTGCCTGTGGTAATGGTTGAAGTCATTCAATCTTTCAGTACTCAGTCACCATAAAAGCTTAATGGGTTATGCTTGGGTACCTACTAACATGTTGAGCATGTTCATAATAGTACCTCTCATCTTTAATTTGACATTGTTTTATTCAATAATGCAGTTGATGAAATTAATTTACTTTGTACTCATGTCTTTAACATACTTTTGGACTTCTGATTTAGAGAACAAGGAGATCTTAGAATTGTTTGTCAACTTTTCATTGGTTTAGAAGATAATGTGTGCTTTTTTCTTTGGGGGTTGGGGTGGGGGGGGTTGGGGTGGGGGGGGGGAGGGGGGAGTAACTGTTGTTATATTAATGTGATTAATCATATGTATAGATAACTTGCATGGGATCAATCAAAAGGGAGAAAGATACATAATACATTCATGGCCACTTAGGCTGACATCAAGTATCAACATTAAAATCTTATATCCTTGCAACTTGCTCATACTTGTTATGAGTTCCTATGGTGCATGTCGCTTTTTGATGATATTTTATTAGTTGGTGAGTAGAGAAGGGATAATTTCTAAAGTAAAAGCTGGAGAATAGCTTTAGAATCTTGAGATTTATAATTAAAAAGATGAAAGCAGAATATGTGGAACTATGTCATAGCAAATTAGAAGTGAGGGTATATTTCAGATTGATGGCCAAGAGGGCGATCATTTTTGCCCAGTAGGATTCATCTTCCATAATGATGGCCATTGAGGATTATGTTGTTCATAGAATCAACACGATGATTAAAATGGAGTGCTTCTTAAGTGATAAGTGACTCTTGAATACCTATGAATTGGAAGTGAAAATTTTATAAGACAACTATATATAACCGAGAAGATTTAGATTATGGAAATTAGAGAGTTGATGACTTATCTCTCTATACTCTTATTTATAAGCAAATACAATTAAAACTCCTAATAGAATAAGACTCTTAGTAGCATATATGACTCTTAATAATACTCTCTCATATTGGAGCATATACATCGTGCATGCCCAACTTATCACAAATAAAATCAACTCAGGTCTTTCCAAGAGGCTTTGTGAGTATATGTGCCAACTGATGAGTTGTTGAGACATGCCTGACTTTATCCTCAACCACCTTCTCGCGCACCACATAACTGGCTTAATTCAATGTGTTTTTTGCGCACATAAAATACGGTATTTTACTGCATAACCAACCATATTTCATGATGAAAATGTTAGTCAATCTAGTTGGTAAACATATTAAAAAATAAGAAGGCAACCAAATAAAGTTGGTAAAAAGAGAGTTCTTCCAAAATTATGAGAAGCAATGTTTGTGAAAAGCAGTATGTGCCAAAATAAGGCAGTGGTATATATTTGTGCATATTGCATAAGTCACATATGTCTCACATATACAGCTGACACTATGCAGTGGAGCCACTTTATAGGGAATAGAATAAATTTCAGAAAAACATAAAGAAAACCTGAGACATTCAGAAAAATTAGAAAAGCTATTGAAAAATGTAGAAACTCTAAAAAACATTAATATAATTAGCATAAAAATGATCATCAGTGACCTTTATGAGTAGAGATTGGAAAAGCTTTGGTGATGTCATTTAAAACTAATTAGTAACCATACTAAATTACACCGTTTATGTTTTAACAAGGCCAATAGCTTGCAATCATCCATTACACCTGATGAGAGTGAATGTATAATCGACTTATGATATGTAGGACACATCCCAACCCTTAAACAGCGTGCCCGAAATAGTTGGGCATGACACATGCCCATTTGTATCCAACGCCCACGAATATGCAAAGCTTTGTGGTGTACAACATAAAGTATGTTATTCCTTCTATTGGCACAAGCAACTGTTTTTAAAATCTTTTAGCATTTTAGGTTCTTTTATATATGAATACCAACCTAACATATATGTTTATGAGTTAAATATTAATATAATAGCAAAACACACATAATAGCCCTGCCCTATCTTGATTCTAGAGGACTGTTGTGTCTGACACCTGTGTCCGTGTTGGAGTAGGACACTCGTGGCTGTCTATGAATCCTACAATCCAACCAGACCAATTAATTACACTTTACCCTTTACCAAATCTGAATAGTTAGGTTCAACTCTCAAATAAGTTAGTGCCATAGTTAACCTAGAAACATCAAGATGAGCTTACTAAGGTTAAACGTCAATATGACAGTAACCAAATAAAATGTGATTTTAGTTCATACAAAATGTTAACTCATGTACGATTTCCACTACAGATGTGGCACTGCAAGCCAAACAAAAACAATCAGAACAAAAACAATTGTCATCGATATTAAGCCGCGAAAACACATGCATGATCATGCGCGTGCGCGCACATATATTGCCTCACAAATAAATGTTCATCTGCATATGTGGCTAGTGGCTATGTAAACATTTGTGCGGACACATCAGTCTCATTTGTACTGGTGTTGCATACTGGTCAGCATATGTGTATATGCTGTTGTTTAGAACACTGTTCAGAAATGTTGATTCCATTCCCGTACTTGACTCTTTGTTTGATGCATTATATAGTTTGCAACTTCACATACCTTAAATCTGCTAGTTGTGGAAGCAAAAAAGATCTAATGAAACAAATTGCAAAACCAGACCAGTGAACTGAGTTAAAATTATAATTGCCAATTTCTGTGACAGATGTCTACTTTCTGTCCAGCTGAATATCAACAAGCTTATCATTTTGTTATCCTTCTAAATCAGACTGATCCACTGACATTCACATCTAGATTTGATAAAATACTCCTGCAGGCTATTTTGAAATGCGAAATACACATTGAAGATGAAATAAAAGCCTGCTAGTGATTACTGGTGCGCTTATATTTGTTATGTTGGTGGTAATTATGGCCATTTAGTTTCTAATGAACTGCACCACAATATCAGATGTTTATCAAATGAAATTCTTATCTTTTTATCTAAAAGAGATGAGAAAAAAGTTAGTATTTATTTGCCGGGGGGCACGGTTCTTGGCCGAATCAGATACGACTCGGCCGAGTCATATCTAACTTGGCGGGTGACGAGATGAGTCCGACACCCAAATCGAAAGATCTATCTCAGTTTCGACCGACTCGAGAACTAACTCGGAGTCAACTCGGCTGAATCAGTCGAGTCACGATACAACTCGGATTGTCTTGGCTGATTCAACTGAGTCTCACCGAGTCAACTCTGGGTCAAGGTTTTTTCGACTGTTCACCAGTTAGTTCACGGGTTTATAAAGGAAAAAAGGGAAAAGAAAAAAAACTTACCTTTCTCATATCCAGATCTGGACTCGATCCGCCGATGAGCCGTTGCCGCCAAGTCTAGACCCGCCACCGACGATCCCAGATCTTATCCCCACGTAACTGTCTCCCCCTCCCTCCCCCTTCCCCTCTTCCTCTCCCACTCTCTGTCTCTCTCTTCCACCGTCTTTCTGTCTCTGTTTCTCTCTCCCCACCCTCTCTCCCTCTCCTTGTCTCTCCCTCTCGCTCTTCCAGTCTCTCTATCTCAGTCTCTCTCCTCCTCCCCTCTCTGTCTCTGTTTCTCTCTCCCCTTTCCTCTCTCTCGCTTTGTCCCTTCTTTCTGTCTTAGTCTCTTTCTTTCTCCCCCCATCCTCTGTCTCTGTTTCTCTCTCTCCCCTTCTCTCTCTCACTCTCTGTCTCTCTCCCTCTTCATCTCCCAGTCTTTCTGTCTCCCAGTCTTTCTGTCTCTGTTTCTCTCTCCCCTCCCCTCCATCTCCAAGTCTCTCTATCTCACAATCTCTGTGTCTCTCTCCTTCCCTCTCTCCGTCTCTATTTTTTAAATTTAACAAATAATTTTTTGATTTCAGAATGGCTCCAAAACAGCGTGATATTGGATGGGAACATGATATCTCCATAGGTGGAAGTAGAAAACTTGTGAAGTGTAATTATTGTGGGAAACAAGTACGTGGTGGAATCACTAGATTGAAGCAACACATAGCACATTTATCCAATCAGGTGGAAGGATGTTTGCGAGTACCAAAAGAAGTGTCTCAAATATTGAGACAACATTTTTCTGAAGATAGTAAAAAAAGAGCAGCCATAAAATCCAAGAAAGAGCGGCTTATGAAATCTTTAAGTGAGGAAGATTTGTATGATGTGGTCGATAAAAATTCTGAAGATGATATTGAAGAATGGTGGTTTAGAAAAAGTTGAAAGAAGACAATTAAAACAATCTATGAAAGAAAGTCGTGAGATGGCTTGAAGATCGATAGAAGGTCATACAAGAGATGTTGGCGGCAGTAGTTCGTAGCCTTCAGGGTCAGGGATCAAGCGTGGATTGCGTCGTAGTTTTACCAGTGGAGAAGCTGAAATTCCAGTACGTGGTATTAATTGTTACATGTTCCCATCGAAACAAAAATCAAGAATGTGTCAAACAAGCGAATGGCGTGAATTCGATAAGGATAGGAGCAGAAGAAGTGTGAGAGGTAAGGTTTCTAATCTCATTTTTACTGATTGGTTCTGGAAGAAGGCAAGAGAAGTCCAAAACATTATGGATTCTCTTGTTAGAGTCTTGAAGATAGTGAACCAGGACAAAAAACCTACCATTGACACTCTGAAAAGACAAATTCTCAGACATCATTTCAACCGGTCCAAACGATGTCTAAACTTGTTGACATTTACAAAAGACGAGTCACAGATAAGCTATGACCAATTTCTGTCCATCCTTAAGGGACAAAGTAATGACTCGAACCTCACTGATCCAGTGAAGCAGATATTAAGCCAAGTATTGCCTATGAAGAAGCCTAAGCAAGCCAATGAGGCTAAATAAGTTAACACTTAGCCTCGCATGAACCCAAGGGGATAACTTCGTTTGAAACTTTATAGCCATGTTAAAAGGCTAAAATGTTAGCTTCGCCTGAAGCCCCGTGATAGCTTCGCATGAAGCTCTTCAGAGCTCCACATGGAGCTAACATTGTAGCTTTGCCTGAAGCGTTATAATAGCTTCGCTTGAAGCTTTACTCACCCCTGTTGGAGGGCTTGACCAAATTATTAGTGGGTTAACCCCACTATTTTAGTGGAGTTAATGCCAGTTTAAGTGGGCGGTTACACCCCAACTTTATCCAACATTAAGTGGGGACCAATGTTTAAAATAACGATAATGTAATGATAATATTTTTCTTCTGTTATGTTAACATAGGTTATAACGTAAAGCATAACGTAGGTTATGCGATTTAATATTTATTTAATAAAAATAAATATATCTACTATATTTAAGAACATTTATAAGTAGAAAAATAATTTTGAAAAAATCTTAAAAAAAATCAAAACAATATATAACACATTTAGCAAGTATCACTATAATTTTTAGCAAGTACCACAATAATTTTTCACATTCACAAGTTATAATTCATAATTCCATCTATACAAACAATAATATGACCCGCATATTTCATTATAATTCATAATTTTTAGCCATGTTATTCAATCTGCAAAAAGATTCATAATTCAATTTACAATAATTCATAATTTTTTAGTCCTGCTATTCATTATAATTCATACTTCAATTTACAATATACTATTCAGTTATACCCCCCGTGTCTTTCACTCTCTACAATATTTTACCCCGATCTTTCTCTGCTCTCTGCCCATCACTCTCTCTGCTTTCTTTCCCCCTCCGATCTCTCTCTGTTGTCTCTCCCAATCTCTCTTGCTCTCTCCCCCCCTCTTGAGAGAGCAGAAAAAGATCAAGAGAAAAAGCAGAGAGAGATCAGGAGGGGAGAAAGAGCAGAGAGATCGAGAGGGAAAGAGAGTAGAGAGAGTGATCAGGGGGAGAGAGCAGAGAGAGATCAGGGGGAGAGATATCCGAGAGGAGACTGGAGAGAGAAGAGGGAGATATCAGAAGAGAGAGCTTACCTGTGCTTGGAGATAGAACCACCGCTTGGAGATGTCGCCAGCAAGAACCACCAGAGGAGGGAGAGAGATCTAGGGGACACTAGAGAGAAGAGAGAGATTGAGGGGGAGAGCTTACATGTGCTTGGAGACGAAGAACCACCGCTTAGAGATGACGCTGACGAGAGCCACCACGATAGAGAACCACCAGAGGTAGGTTTTCTTCTTCTTTTATTGTCAATCGTAGAGAGGTATGTCTTCTTCTTTCTTCTTCTTTTTCTTCTCGACGCCGACGAGGAGACAATGGCAAGGTCGCAGAGAGGATGACGAGCGAGCGAATTTAGGGGGATTTTTTTTGCCCTAGACCGGGAGAATATGCGGGGTTTATAAGAAGTCGACTTGCACCGTAGCGTAGGTTATAGTGCGTTACGTTAACAACGTAACATAACGTAAGTTACGGTCAAAATAATCATAGTTATCAAACATTGTATTTTTTAGACCTGTTACGTAACGATTGGTCGGTGTTATGTTATATAACGAGTTATAACGGGTTTTTTAAAACGCTGGTGGGGACAGTCGGGTCAAGCGGCTATAAATAGGCTCGCGTGAACCTATCTAGCTTCACGCGAGGCCTGTAGTTAGCTTCACATGAAGCTTTGTAGCTTCACGCGAAGCTCATAATAGCCTTGGGCGCGAGGCTAACAAACTGTTGTCATTTGCTAAATTTTAGGGGCAATTACACCCCTGAGAGCCTATAAATAGTTTCTTTTTCGATGAGCAGAAGGCAAGCACAAAGGCAAGGGAGAGAAAGGGAGAGAGGCTGAGCTTCTGAGGCAGATTTTGGAGAGAGACTTTTCAGAGTTTGAGAATGAAAATCTCCGCTGCTTTGGCAAATCAAGAGATTATTCTCTAAACTTTCAAGTTTTGAGAGACTTAGTTATCTAAATTCAGGGTGCTAATTCCTTACGATCTTCCATTCTCAAGAAATTTTCGGAACCAGGCGAGAAGAAAATCGTTAAGACTTAATCGCTCGCATTGTCAACAGAACAAAGTAGTCGCGCGCTGACTAGACTTCTACCGGCTCACTTTCCCAGAAATCTCAGTAGAAGATTCTTTTAAATTTTTTCTTTTGATTACTTGTAATTTTCTATGAATTATTTTTGCAAGTTTTCCCCTTTTGCAAATTAATGAAAACACCTACATTATCTATTATCTATGAGGTTATGGATAGAACATAATTGGCTAAGGTCTCAAATAAGAATTGAAAGAAGTATTGGGATATCATTGATAAAAAATGGGAGGGACAATTGAGTAAACACTTACATGCTGCTGGTAATTCATTTGCCTACTTATAATTCATATTTGTTGACTAGAAATTGAAACTATCATATTATAGCTATCGTGTGTTTACATTACTGCAATATATTTTTTGAATCCAGCACTCCAATATTCAAAACACTTTTCTACCCATCCAGAGGTGAGAACTGGATTAAAGAAGGTCATTAAAAGATTGGAACCATATTTGAATAAATAAGTAAGAGCAATTAATGAGGTAAGCTATCTAATAATTCATTTTTCTAGCGACATAATGTTATGCATATGCAAATATTAACATTTATGATATGGATTCTCGCAGATAAAATTATTGTGGACAGAATTGAAGAATTTGAAAGCCTATTGACTAGAAAAGCAGCGCAACAATATCTTCCATCTGATTGGTGGATTAATTATGGTAAAGAAGCTCTCAATCTGTAAAAATTTGCTATTAAAGTTTTAAGCTAAACATGTTCTTCATTGGGTTGTGAAAAAATTAGAGCACGTGGTCGCTAACTCATACAAAACTACGCAACCGGTGGCAATGAAAAAATTGCATAAACTAGTATTTGTGCATTATAATATGCGGCTGGGAAAGAAACATGACATTGTCAACGAGACGCTGATGATTATTCACAACCCAATTTGGATATTATCACCATGAAGCTGATATTGCATAACTCTCACCGCCAAATTACTTTGATGCTGGGTCCTCTAACCAATCATTTCAACCTACCGGATCTCGCAACAAACTTACTGTTATCCTTATGGAAAATATATACCTAGTTTTTATACTTATCGCGGGGATGATAATGATGATTTTGTGTCTCATCGCAATTCAATTTGGAAATGACTACATTAGTAGGTATTTATGAATGTATTTATGCCAATTACTATTTTGAACATATATTTTAATATGTTTCTACCGAAGACGCGTGTATTTATGCTTTCGCTTTATGTTTAGTGTATTAGGTGATATGTTTTGAACATGTGATACATGAATATTAATATCTACATGTTTTTTTAGATTTGTCGTGATTTTTTCAGATTTTTTTGAGTTTTCTATGTAGAGTTTTGTGCGTATCACCTGAGACTGACCCGAGACGCCGCGACCGATCTGTATCAGTGTCCGCCGAGTCGGCGGTCGAGACCGTGACTTTGAATCATGGTGGGGAGTGAGGGGGGGGGGGTGGGGTGTAAAATCAGATATTTATCAAATGAAATTTTATATATAAGAGAGAATAAAATAAGAAAACTATAATAAAATTGAAAAAAAAAATGATAAAAGAAGTTACAGTGCAAAGGCTTGTAAAGAAAGGCAGTTCGTAGATTTCTGACTGGGAGAAGTGTAGAATGTAATGTAGAAACTTAAGGAATAGAGTAATTATTTAATTTACAAGATATCTATTACATGCTCTTTTATGATTTGTAGTTTTTAATAACAGCTACTTGATTATACCATGCTGGGCGAATTTAGCACACAAATATATTGGATGCTGCAACTGCTCCTTCTATTGTAGTGCAGATAATCACAGATTTCCAATCTAAATTCTGACTCTTTTACTTCCTAATATCTCATTCTTTGCTGGTGAAACTGTGTGGTGTGGGGGACTGCAGCACGTGGAAGTCGTTCCTCCAGAAGATAAGCAGCAACGGCTTGATCAGATTCTTAGAAGCCATGAAAGGGGAACCAAGATCATCATCTTTTGTTCAACAAAGAGACAATGCGATCAGCTGGCCCATGGTATAGGTTGGACGTTTGGGGCTGCTTCTATTCATGGAGACGAGTCTCAGGATGAACGAGATCATGCTCTAAACCAGTTCCGATGTGGCAAGGCGCCAATTCTGGTTGCCACTGATGTTGCAGCACGTGGACTTGACATCAAAGGCATCAGGTGTGGATTTGAACTTCTCTTATTTTTGTCTTTTGTATTGTGACTTTTTTAATGTGAAATACTATGTTAAGATCCTCTATCTGTAGTGTGATTTACCCAAAGAGTATGCTTTGTATTTTGTGTAAGTTTGAAATGAGCAATACTATTGTTGATGTTTAACTAAAATTATTACTGAAACTTGTGTTTCATTTCATCTTGAATTTATCATGGGCATATGGCAATAATTCCTTTTTAGTTAATAACTAGTGTATATATTTTTTTTTCCTTCATATGAAATATGTTTCACAACATCCTGATCTGTATGATTAATCAGTCAATACTTTCTCAGATGTGGTTCAACAGTGTGATGTTTTTGTTGGTTCTCTGATATATTTTTATCTATAGGCCACGGTGGTCTGAGCATATTTGTATTCATTATTTTAACCGTTTGTATGCCTCATGGTAATATACTGGAATTGGTGTTTTCTAGCATGTCAATGCTTTGTTCAGTAAAGGGAAGTGAAAAAGAAAAGAACATTGGTGGTATGTTCGCAATTTACTTCTAGCTTCAGCATTATAATGATTTCCGTGTTGTATTTTTGGATGTCCCACGGATGCTTCATAGAGCTAACCAAGCTAGAACTAAACGTTTTAGTCTCACAAATTAGACTTTTCCTCTTCTTTTCTGTTACAATCAAGATCTTTGGTTAAATTCTTTCTTCTGTTTGCATCTGTTTACTTGGTCTTACTTCTTCTTGAAATCACTATTTTCCAGGGTGGTAATTAACTATGATTTCCCAACGGCGATTCAGGACTATGTCCACCGGATTGGAATAACTGGAATGGCTGGGGCCACTGGAGTATCCTACACTTTCTTCTCCCGCGAAGACTGGAAGTATGCAGCGGATCTGATTAAAGTTCTTGAAGGGGCAAATCAGCGGGTTCCGCCAGCACTGCATGAGATGGCTGCACGCGGTGGTCCTCCTGCTTTCTCTCGCACTCTTTCTCATGGCGGTGTGAGCCGTTGGGAGTCTGGTGTTGGCCAGTGGAAATCTGATGGTGGTCGTGGCAGTGGCCAGTGGGAATCTGATGGCTGCCGCAGTGGTGGCATGGGAGACTTTGGTGATGGTCGTGGCAGTGGCCAGTGGGAATCTGATGGCGGCCGCAGTGGTGACATGAGTGACTTTGGTGGTGGCCGAGGTGGAAGCGGTGGTAGGAATGACTTCCATGGCGGGCGGGGAAGCATGAGAGGCCATGGAATTGGTGGGCCAAGTGGCTATTCTGAGCCCAGAGACCGGAGGCGTCATGACCGTGGTCCTCATGATCGCTACTATAACCATCCTGATGGGCAGGGCCGGTTTGATGGTGCCACTCGCAGGGGATACGGAAAAGAGGTCGTGACCAGAGTAACAGCCGTAGCCCAGGGAAGGTTCGTAGCCGAGGTTATGAGAGGGGCCGGAAGGGAAGCTGGAGTCGGAGCAGAAGTAGGAGCCTAAGCCGGAGCTGGAGCCGAAGACGGTCTAGAAGCTGGGGTCGGAGCCGTAGCCGGAGTAGGAGCAGCAGCAGATCTAGAAGCCGAAGCCGGAGTTACGACCGGTATAATAAGCCTCGTCGGAAGAGTCTTTTCAGTGATTCCCCAGCCTTGCCACAGGAGGTAGTAGGAGGGAAAAAGCTCTCAGATTAGAGGCTCCAGTGGTCCCCCGATTCGATGATGTGCCTCCGTTCTCAGGCGATTTGTCGCCAATGTCGCCTGGCCAAGATAACGGTCCGTTTCCCCGAGATGAGATACCGAATCCGGTGCCAGGTGCTGAAGGGAGCCTTGCGTTTGCTGCGCCCTGAAACTGGTCTGGAACCTGGGAACTAATGGGATTTTTGAATTCTGCATCTTTTTTCTTGTTTGTTCATGTTTGAATAGATAGATCTGGGAGAAGATGCACATGTTATATATTTTCTAGGGTTAGTGAGCCTTTAGGCATTGGGCTGAGTTTGGTGGATGTTGGACCTGAGTCGGATCTCACACAGATCTATGGAGGGCGAGGACCACCTGGTTCCTTTTCCCCCTTTTTTTGCCATTTCTTGTGTTGTCAATGTAATGTGGCTTCATTCTCTGAATGTACAATCAAACTTACCATCTGACTTGTAAAGGATTAAACGTCTTCTCATATAAAATTTCTTTCTTGATTGGTTCAGCAAAGAAAATTGTTTTTGTCTATGATTGCTTAAAACTAGAGAAATTTCTTATTGGTACAGTTCTTTCTCGGCTTTCTGAACAAAACTTGATTCCCCCAGTTAGGTTCTTTACTTCGCATCAAATTAAGCTACATGCTCAAATCGTTTTTTTTTGGGGGGTGGAAATGTAAAATTTGATCTCCCTAAGTTATATAAGAATATTTTGATCTAAATATTTGAATATACGAGAAATGTCACATGACAATCGATTTAATAGTGTAGATCGAGGAATAAGTGGAGAAATACTAGTGAAGCATTATGAGATAATAGTCATGTTAGAACCAAGTACCACCATGAATTTCCAGCAAAAATCTCAGACAAAAGAGAACAATAAAGATTGTTAATTTTTTTTAATAAGGAGTTTATATCTGCAAGAAGCTCTAAAGTACAGGGCATTTCTGCAATTTGCCTTTCTGTGAGCTCTCTTCTTTTTTACTTGACCAATTTACCCTCACCATGAGAGCGTATTTTCCTAGTAAACTACCCGACAACTATCCGCTGCCTTGCCAGAAACTTCTTGAACTGTTTGGTACCATGTGGGGGTACTTGCGTCATTTGACTGGAGAAGCATGCCCTCTTTTGGTAGTCCAGCAACTATAAAAGCTCCTGCAAACGCTCCCTATTCACCTGTCTCCTCTTTCTCTCGCATCTCTTTTCAAATTTGATTGTAATTATAATTATAATTAATAATTTTCTTAGGGTTAGGGTTTTTTTAAAGGCGATTCTCGATTGAGTTAGGGAAACCGCTGATGACTAGGGGAAGTTCGTGATCCGTTGAGATCTCTTCATTTCGACCGCGAGGCTCGATTTTAGGGTTCTTCGTCGCTCTCTCTCGTTTTTTCTGGTACGGATCCTGTTCTTTTGTTACTAATTGTAGATTGATTTGCGATAAAGAAATTGTTTTTCCTGCTTATTGCGATGTGATCTTATAAGATAGGATGAGATTTTGTGGATTTGCCTGGTTGAATCGGCATTTGTTGTGATTTATTCAGTGATCTGTATTAAAAATCTGATTTTTAGCTTGAATTTTGCGTTTTTAGGCTCTTTTTGATCGTTGGTATTGCACTGGATCATTACTTGAGACTGGTATTTCTACTAATTTCACTTTTTGCAGTATATGTTTCCGGCATTGCTCGAATTATGAAGTTGCCATGTCACCTTTATGTAAATATGCTCTAGAAATAGGAAAAAATGTCATCTTCCGAGCCTTTTCCCATCAAATTAGGGTTGGCTATGGAGCTCAACTCAAAGGTTACAAAGAATTACAATAGAATTCTCCCGAAGTTTTAACCTGACCTGTTGCCATAAAGGGGAGGTGAAGGGGGCTAATGAGTAAGTTGAACAGGAGAGGTCCCAATAGGTGTCGTGTCATGGTACTGTATGGGGTGCCCTGTTGTGAAAGCTTATCTGTTTATCTTCCATGTCTTGGTTGTTCTTATGTTACTTTGTATTTAGTTGAGAGCATACTGCGGGCATAGTTGCTTCCCATTTAATGCCATATTTTGGGCCCATGGGACTATGATCAATTGAGGGCCCCGACTCCTCAAATAAAACCTTTAAGTCCAGTAGATTAGTAGGTAGACTTACTATTATTTTTCATGCAGTTAGTTAAATATGGGAGAGAGAAATTACCTATTATGTATAGCGGGTGTCATTCCTCTGGATCTTCCCTGGTTCATCAGCCTCGTCAAGTGCGATTAATATGGTTGTAGCTGCCATAGATTAAGAAACTTCTGATGGAAACTTCTGATGGTGGAATTCGGTCCTTCCACCAAGCCAGTGAAGGTCCGTAAGCTAATGTTGGAAAAAGCAATATGTAGTGAAGTGAAGCATAATTTGTGCTAATTTTTATTTCATTCTAAAAGTTACACTCACACGCACCTTATGTACATACAAAGAAAAAGTGATTAAAAATTTAAATATGATCTGTTATGTACATATTTACAAACTAAAAGAGGAAATGAATAATAGCTGAATTTTCAATGGTAGAATTTGACATCATGATTGGTGTCGCTGGTGGTTGGAGAAGTGGGAAATACCATGTGTTTGATATGTACAATGAAAGGATAATTGGAGATATCAAGAGAGGTCACCAATGCAAGGGCTTGGAGGTGAGTTTGTTTGGTGTTCTCAGTTCACAAGATCCTTCTAAATGATTGGAAGAGTTAAAAAGAGCCAAGGAGGACTTTGCGCTGAACTATATATATCGTAATAAAGTTGCATATTCATATATTGGAACCTTATTGTATGTATTATGCAACAAATTTCATTGTAGCCTACTTTTGAAAGTACACCTGGTGTGCTTCATGCTTAGCCTTTTAAAATTTTATGCCAGATGCATGGTACAGTAATGTAGGTCTAACTTGGGCTTTGGGGGAGTTGTTCTTGCATTATTAGGTACATATCATGAGTTTGTGAGGCACCATTCTTTTAATTGTACTTGTGGACTGATATCTTGCTTTGGCAAAAAAAATAGCTAAACAAAAGAGTTGTCTCCATGTGTTTTATTTATCCAAATGATTTTGTGAGGCACCATTATTTCGATTGGATTTGTGGATGGATACACGGAAAGAGTTGTCTCCATGGATTTTATATTTATCCAAATCCTACATATGACCAATAGACTGCTGATCCTGTCCATTATACCAGCATCATACATATGTTGATGCTTAGAAGCATACTTGGCAAACCTAGAAAAGATGATGTCAGATATTAAGAGAAAGAAGGGTGATCACAACTATTGTTTGAAACTATATTTTCATGCAAGGGAAATGGTGTCGGGGCTTAAGGTTTCATAGGTAATGGTGGCCAACTAGATATTTGCCAGAGGGATTATGTTAGCTTCATGTAGGAACTCTGATGGGAGAATCGAACGGCTCAAATTTAGTAGGATTTAAGATTTTATTTAAATTTAGATTTGAGTAGATTTGGTTGAGATTAGTATTAATATGAATTAGATTTGGTTAGATTTGATTTTATCAATAATTACACGTATGGTGCACGCATTGTAGGCTATATATAGTTAGATATTGAACTTTAAAAGTAGTGAATGATTGATTTAAATTTTTGCTGTTGGTATGATTTGATCTCATTTTGATTAAGTTAACTGGTGGTGAAGCTAAGAATCGGGTTGCAATCCGATTTCATATCTTCAATCTAAATTTTAGTTTTGATCCCACACCAATTTTTTGTATTAGAGCTAAATTCTTGCTCTTTCCTTCCACAAAATCCATTTTAAAAAAAGTTTCATAAAATTCCCAAAATATTAGATCAGCTTCTTCTTTTTAGTTCTTTAAAAAAATCAAAAAAGAGAAGAAATAAAAATTAAAAAAAAGAGAAATAGCAAAGAATACAAAATAAAAAAAATACATTGTTCGTCTTTCTAGCCTCCTCTATCCAACCCAAAAACCCTAATCCTAACCCCCTTCACTCTCGCCCTTGCCTTCCTGTCGCCCAAACTTTGCCGACAGTCCCCATGACGCTGCGACCCTCTGCCAACTTCGTCTCGACGAGATCTCCACGAGTTCTCAATAAACGTTGACAATAACACAACTGCCATCTTCTCGAAATCAACCGCCGCTGAAACTTCCTCGTCGATGTCGATTTCATCATCTCTACCTCAAAGTATCGCTGACTCTGTCATGTCGGCTAGATCTCCATCTTGAGATCTCGTCGACTCTAATCCCACTGCACCTCGTTGACGATCGACAGCCGTCGCAACCCCTCCATCGGATCGAATAGAATTCTCTTCCTCCCGAGCCGTTGCCGACCTCTCCTCTTCCTAGATGTTGACCTCCTTCGCACGACTGCGAGGCCAACACCAACCTCTCCGACTTTGCCCCTCGTCAATGAAGCTGTGCCCTTCATCAGAGATTAGATCGGGTTTGAGTAGACCAGATCGAGTTTGAGTTGGGTTTCACAAGCCCGATCCCCAACTAATCTGACCTGCTTGGCATTAGTTTGGGCCTGATCCACATGCAACTTTAGATCCAAGCCGGATTGGAGTCGACACGAAGTCTGCTCAGCGAAGCCGAGCCGGCCTTGTCAGCTCAAGCCGCAGCTCAATCGAGCTGCACTGTTCATCGGCTCAAGCCGCGGTTCAGCTCTGAGTCGACTGAGCCAACTCAGTTCAGCAGTAACACACATCATTCCAGAGGCGTTTCTCACTCATTTGGAGTTCGTTTCAATCTCTGTTCGAAGCGTTAGGTCTGTAACCGAGTCCCGAAGTCAGGGAAAAGATTTCACAACAGTTGGACAGCAGATCAGACCTCCATAAGCCTATGTTTGGTGCCGGTGCTCTACTGTAGTAGAAGAGAAGTGTTTCAAGCTCTTATTTTCAGCCCGATTTGAGCCCAGTTCGAGCCGCTGAGATTCTTGAGGCAATTTCTGAGCTTATGCATTGTATTCTTTTCACGGGCTTTTACTTTTGTGGTCGATATATATACTGATAGTGATGACAAGAAAGTGAAAAGAGGTATGTATGTAGCTATTCTGTATTTTCGGGGTTCTTATGATCGTTATGGATTTGAACAGTGAGAAAATCATCTTGAAGAATTCTTCAGTTATTTCTCTATGACATCTGAGCAGAAGTATCACTATGCCCAAATGAAACTGGTTGGAGAAACTTATTGGTGGTAGGAAGACAGTCGTAAATTGTGTCGATGTAGATACGTACTCGGTATGCTCTATACCTTCTTTATGTGTCTCAGGCAGATTGCAAAGAGCCTAATGTTAAGCATGAATCTGAGGTCGAGAGGCCACAACTCAGCGATATTCGCTGAATGTAAAGAGATCCTAGATAGCGTGGTGAAGATTCTAGAAAGCATGTCTGTAAAGGTTGTTGTAGATCCAGAGCCTCCAGTTCTTGTTGGGATAGAAGTTGAGGATCTAGATCTAGAGCCAAAAGTTTAGGATTCAGAACCAGAGTCAGAAGTGGAAGAATCAGAAGCGGAAGAGCCTCTTATTGAGACTCCTGTAGATCTTTCAGCGGCAGTGTTTTAAATGTCGGCCGACATTTCCGAAATGTCGGCCGACATTTCGTTTTCAGAGCATCACCGCCACGACATCCATACCCTCGTTACATATTGCGTTTTGGAAAAAAACGGCCGAAATTGCGGATTTTTCCCGATATTGCGGCCGATAAATCGGCAGAAGATTGCGCCCGCAATCCTCAAATGTCGTTTCGGGTTGAATCCTTTAATTTTACCCGACCCAAACCCGTTAACAATAAAATGAATTAGCCCTAAAAGGCCGAACGCCCCTCTCCTCTCTTCGATACTTTCAGATCTGAAAAAAAAAAGGAAATTGCCGAAGGAGAGCGCGACGACCTCGTCTCCGATTCCGATCTCCGACCTCGTCTCCGATTCCGATCTCTTCAATCTCCGACCTCGAAGGCTTCTCCTCCATCCTCCGAGTGCTTCCCTCCATCCTCCGGTGCTTCCTACCGCAAGGATCTCGAAGGCTCAAAGCCTCGAAGGCTCTCCAGCCCTTCCTCTGTCGTCTGGAAGTTGCTTCGTTTGACGACGGCTTCCAACTGAGGCTGCAGCAACCTCGAAGTCTTCCAAGTTCCAACAGCAGCAACCTCGAAGGCTTCCCTCTAACCTCGACGGTCTGATCTCAAGCCTCGTGGTGATTGTCGACTGGTGAGTTTCATTTCAGTTTTTTTTTTGTTCTTCTTTCTTTTTTCTTTTGTTCTTCTTCCTCTTCGTTTTTCTTTGCTGGGTATTAATTGATTGGTTTGCTAAATTTACAGTCACAGACTCACAATTACAAGTTACAACCACAAATTACAATCACAATTACAATTACAATCCTAATCACAATCACAATTATATTTTGAGGGTTTTGCTGAATTTTTGCTGGATTCTTGGCTGATTTTTTTGCTGGATTCTGTTGCTGATTTTTTGCTGATTTTTGTTGCTGAAATTATGCTGAATTTTGTTGTTGCTTGTTGAACTGTTGGGTGCGGTTGAACTGTTGGGTGCTTGCACTGTAGAATTGAACTCTGTTGAATAGAACATTGACCTGAAAATGGCAATGAACTTGATCAGTAAACCTATCTGAAAATGATACTCATTTCTGAACTGAAATTGAGTTAATTGAGACTATTGAGTAAATGAGTTTTTCTTTAAAATAAAATTTATTTCTGAATTCAGTTTGAATTGAAATTGAGTAAAATGAGAAAATTAGTTGATTCAAGTTCGATTCTAATGTGTTTATTATATTTTCTGATAAATAGGACTATAGGTTGATTCAAGTCCGAAATTTACTAGATGTCCCCGAAATATCTCCGAAATCCGAAATCCGACATCCGATTACGACATCTGACATTTCCCCGATATCCGACATTTAAAACACTGTTCAGCGGAGCCATGGAGCTATTGTCATTTTCGCCAGCTATGATGTTTCCCGTGTCCCTTAGGTCGCCTGACGTGTACGACCATTTTCAGATCTTTCCATTGGTGCCTTGATATGTGAGTATTCAGTGGAGCTGAGTTGCCTTGTTATGTTGCATGCATCTTGTTTGAGCTACCATCCGACTATAGCTGGTTTGTCACGGAAGCCAGATTCACCTCTATCTTGGTTCAGTAATGACGCATCAGTGTTGATTTTCCGACCACTACCTTGGCCTGATTGAGGATTCGTGATGTGGTTCAACCCAGTTCTGCTTGCCTTACTACTTACCACTACAATCACTGGAGATGAATGTTTTCAAATCGGGGAGAATGATAGGGGAATCAAACGGCTAATATTTCGTAGAATTTAAGATTTTATTTACATTTAGATTTTAGTAGATTTGATTGAGATTTAAGATTAATTTGAAGTAGATTCGGTTAGGTTTGATTTTATCAATTATTGCACGTATGGTGCACGTATTATAGGCTATATATAGCCAGGTATTGAACTTTGAAAGTAATGAATGATTGATTAAAAACTTTGCTATTGATATTGATTTGATCTCATTTTGATTAAGTCAATTGGTGTAAAGCCAAGAATCAGGTTGCGATCCGAGTTCATGTCCTCAATCTAGATTTTAGTTTTGATCCCACATCAAATTCCTTTTAAAATAAATAGTCGGCATCCTGATATATATTTTAGGCTTCCATTGGTATGAGAGACGAGTATCACTCTGGTGTGCTATTGTCTTTGATACAGGAAGCTTCAAAAAATCTAATACAGGGTTATAGATATGTAGATAGCCATGTATGTCATGGGTAATCAATCAAAGTGCGCGGGTCAGAGTTAAAACAAAATAACCTTAGATGTTTATCAGATACAATATAGTATTAATATTTTGCATTGGAAAGCTCCAAATATGCTACAGAACAGTAATGTGACTATTTTATTACATAAATTGTTCTTAGAGAAGTGTTCTCTAGTATCCAAGTGCCCATCATGTTGAAAAACTCGAAGTGTACTATCCTGGTAACAATTTATCATAAGTAGTGGTGGGGATATCAAGGGGATTTACTTAGTTATTTAGTTGGTTAGTAGTTTGTTTATTTTAGCTTATATAAGGTCAAGACTGCTGTTGTATTATTCAGTTAATGATTGATTATGAAAATTGCCGTTTGAGTATTTTTTGAGTAGCTTGTGTGCTTCGGGTGAGATATCCAAAGGAGATATTTCTAAACCCTATCTTGAGAGATAAACCATAGATTGAAATTTTCTTGTGTTCGTTCTCCATCATTTTGGTATCAAAGCTAAGTCCTGCTCCTTTTCACTTCTTCCACAAAATCCTAACTTCCACAAAATCCTTTTCCCTTCACTAAAACTTTGATAAATTTTCAAAATCCTAGTTCGTAAAGAAAAAGAAAAAGAAATCTCATCAAAAATAATCAAAAAATTACAAATCTACATTGTTCATCCATCCCTCTTCAACAACAAACCATCGCTAGCCTTCTCTGTCACCGACCACCTATTATCCAACAAATCAACGTTGTCTTCAACCTCTGCAACCTCGCAAGCTTTGTCCTCTGCAATGACGCCGCTCAAGATCTCCGCTGCCTCGATCTGAGCCGCTGCGTCACCACTTCGCCTCGATTTGAACCGTTGCCCGCCGTTGAGTCCTCTGTTCCTTCCTTGGGATCATTGAACAACAGCACAAATCGGAGTCGCACAGCTCTTACCTTTTCTTCATCACAACCAACAAACAACCAACAGAAACTTCGTCGAGATCCATCGACTACGACCTCGCTGCCGGCTAGATCACGATTTTCCTCCACGTCGCAAACCCTTGCGGATTGCCGATGACTCAGTTCCCCAACACCCTCCATCGTCGTCGCTATTGGCCTCCCCTTCCCAGGCCGCCATCGCGACCGCTAGAGATCCCCAGCCCTAGCTGCGAGATCGGGTGAAGAGAGAAGGGAGAGATTTGGGTTTGGGGGTTAAAAAATTCTCAAACCCAAATCTTTTATCAAGTCAAGTAGGTTTTCAAACCCGAACCCGACCCAGTCTTCAGAGCTCGGACCCGACCATTCCCGATCCAATTTCAGTGAGTCAACCCGACCCGGCCCACTTAAGTTTTAGACTCGGCCCAACTCAGTGAGCGAGTTGATTTGGACTGAATTTCAACTCAACGAGCTAGCTCAATAGCAGTAGCACAGTCGCAATCCAGAGTCCGTTTTAGACCCATTCGGAGTTCAATTCGAGTGAAGTTTTGGATGCGTGATTGAGTCCCGAAGCCACTGGAAAGATTTCATAGCAGTTGGACCGCAGCTCTGACTTCTACAAGCTCGTGTTTGGTGCCAGAATTGTTTTCGTAGCAGAAGATCAGCGTTTCAGACCTTGTTTTCAGACCGATTTGAACCCAGCTCGAGCCGTTGAGTTCTTGGATAACTTCTGATCTTTATACATTGCAATTTTTTTCTATGAGCTTTTATTTTTATGGCTGATACATATATGCTGATGGTGATGGAAGGGAAGTTGAACGGGATATGTATGCAGCTCTCTCGTATTTTCGGGGTTCTGATAATTATATTGGGTATGAGGAGTGGGAAAGCAATCTTAAAGTTTTTTCAGTTATTTTATTCTGACATTTGAGGAGAAGTATCATTGCCCAAATCAAGCTGGTTGGACATGCTTATGGGTGGTGAAAAGACAGTCATATTGACGATCAGTGTTGGTTTGTCTTTCAAGACCATCTTTGTAATCTGTATGGTCCACACCTTTTTTATGCGTTTAAGCAAGAGCCCGAGTTCGAGAGCTAATAAATCACTGATATTTGCACTAAGTTTCGAGTGGCCCTAGGGAGATCTGTAGCAAGCTAGACTGCAAAGATGGACACAGATTCAGAGCCTCCAGTTCTTGTCGAGCTGTTGCTGAATTGGAGCCCGAGCCAGAACTAGATATTGCAGCTAAGTCAGAGCCAAAGCCAAAGACAATAGTTGATGAGTTCGGAGCCCGAACTAAAGCCAGAGATAGAAGAACCTCTTATAGAGTTTCAGCAGATTTCCCAGCGGAGCTTGTTATGGAGTTAGTGCCATTTACGCCAGCTGCGGAGTGTTCTAGTGACCCTGAGATCACCTGACTTGTACGATCATTGCAGATCTTCCTTACAGGAGACAGAGTCACATGAGATCAGTTTATTCATGGTGTGAAGTACAGTTGATTCAGTTCTCATCTGGGAGGATGTCTGTTTGCTATCTGTGCATTGCTCCAGCTTTCATCTTTTATAGCAGATCTGCCACGGAAGTCAGTTTCACCTCCACCACCATGACTCAGGCATGACACATCAGTGCTGATTCCCCGACCACCTCTGTGGCCTGATTGAGAGCCGAGATCTGCACACGATAGGATCGAGTTTTTCCCAACCCCGAGGAAATGATGGGGACATCAAGGGGATTTACTTAGTTTATTTAGTTGGTTTAGTAGTTGGTTTATTTTAGCCTATTTTAGTCTTCTTTAGTTCCACATTGATTGTGGTGGAAAATCTCCTTGGATGTAGGCCTATATAAGGCCAAGATTGCTGTTGAATTATTCAATTAATGATTGATTATGAAAATTGCCGTTTGAGCATTTTTTTTTTTAGTAGTCTTTGTGCTTCGGCTGAGATGCCTAAGGGAGAGATTCCCAAACCTTATCTTGGGAGATAAATCCTAGGTTGAAATTTTCTAGTGTTCGTCCCCCATTAAGTAGCAGTTAGGTAAGGATTATAGTTATAGATTGGTTCAGAGGGCCATACAGGGGGCTCACAGAAACAAACATGAGCATGTGCAGACACACACGTGGAGTAAGCGAGTGCACTATTGCTTATGCCAACTATATTCTATTACACTCGAACTTAAATGATATACAACAATTGTTGGCCTGTTGCTTGAATGATATCATTTTATGAGATATAATTATAACTGTATATCTTTATGCTGTGTGTCATAGCTTTTTGTCTATATGTCTTTTTATGGTCCTTAATTGTGTGGTATTTTAAGCTGGCTCTCTCGTCGGTTTTAGACAGGCGCTCAGACACATTATTCTACAAAGTCTACATCTTCTGTCAAGTAGAAAGAGCTACATGGATAGCGAATTGGCACCAGAATTCATTTATGATCAGGGCCTGTACTATCCTGCAACTGGCTACTATTGCGGATATGCTTATACAGGTATGCTGGTTGATTTGCTCTTTATATAAAAATTATCTCTCCACAGAATAATATTATTCTAATATGTATAGTATTCTTGTTATTTTTGTATTTTGACAGGAATGAAACCACCTTGTGAATGGGATGACCAGCATAAGTTTTTGGGTTTAGATGGTCAAGATCTACAGTTCTCGGTAAGCTCAAGTTCTCCATACATTAGTGTTCCCGGGCCAATGCACTTTGTTTATACTAACTGTGCGCAATGTCACATTGTTGTTTCTGCTGCAGACTTTACAAACTGAAAATTTGCCATGTGTATATTATACACCTGGCTATGACTATACACAGTCTCTTTACAACCCTTTCAACCCGTACATTCCTGGTGCTGTCATAGGAACTGATGGCCCATACATAGGAACACAGCCATGCTTCACCAACTCTTCATACCTGCAAACTGTTTCTTCACCTGGTTATATCCCAGTTATTAGCGAACCTGTTCCGGATACTCTTCTGAATGGTTCCACTGATCCATTGTTTTACGGCAGTGGAGCTGTAAAATATGCACCTCCATTGTCATCCATGAGTGTCACTACTACGCCTTTGAAAGTTTCTTTCGAGAATTTGTCATTGGAGCCTTCTCACTCTTCCCAGCATATTCAGATGGCTGGCAGATTGTCGGAAGGGGCAGGCGTTAGTGCAGGACCAAGAAAAAAGTTCTCACCACATGGAGACATGACAGGTGGGAGCATTCCTCAAATGACCCAGGTATATAATCATCGTAAGCTATAATTTTTTTTTATTGCAAATGAAGTCCATATATTGGAGGTTGATTACGAATCCAATCCTTTTTTTTTTTTGAAAAATTTCTCGTATATATAGTTAGCATAAAGTGCTTAACATTGTTTTAAAAAAAAAAAAAATGATTTCCCCCCTTATATGTGGTGATAACATGCACAAAAAAAGAGATCTATTTCTGATCAAAATTAGATCTGTTTATTAGGAGTGATTTAATCAGTTATACTTCAATATGCAAGTGTTTCTGTAATTTGTTCCTATGTTAAACGTAAGTTGTAAGTTCTGTTGTTTGGGTAGGAAATATGCCGTGGGACATTTATATTTATATGCATATGACGGTATAAGGTGCAATATTTCAGTGTGGAATATTGTGCTCTCAAAGTGTACGGTCTGTGTGGGTGTGCGTGCAATATTTCAGGGAGGGGGGCTACTTTTTAATAATTTAATTCATAACTCATTTTATTTTTAAATCTCATCTTTTGTATTTTTGTTACCCTATATAATTCGCTGAAAATTTACATGTACTGGGTTTCTTTAGTTTACACTTGAGACTAAATTAAGATTGGATTTGAAAGGTTTGGTTTACGTAGAAGTTCTATGGCTAATGCAGGTAACAGAGCACTCATCACATGGAGGAGTTCCTTTGGTTCGCAATCCATTAAAAGCTACATTTCCAGCCAACAGTGGCTTTATAAATCCTGGATCCAATGTTCATGGATGGGCTCCAGGTGATAGAACGAGGCCAAGAATCTCGTATAGCGGGATCCCAAACAGAATCCTGGGTGAGCAAAACATGGGCCCTAGGATAAACAAGCCGAAAACTCCATTGACATCACCAATTGCTCTTAAAGCCTATGCAACCAAAGCGGTACTGGTGATTTGGATGGACACATAATTGTCCATGCTGATCAATATAACCAGGATGATTTTCCTGTTGATTATCCGGATGCCAAGTTTTTTGTCATCAAGTCTTACAGTGAGGATGATGTGCATAAGAGCATCAAGTATAATGTGTGGTCAAGCACCTCCAGTGGAAACAAGAAACTGGACATCGCTTATGAAGAGGCGCAGAGATCATCTGTCGGGAAACCAAGAAAGTGTCCAGTATTCCTTCTCTTCTCTGTGAGTGGTGCATATATTGTCTTCGCAACCTTTCCAAATGGCTCACTTTACAAATCTTATAGTTGTGGTTCATTTCTCTTTGTAGGTTAATGCCAGTGGTCATTTCTGCGGCGTTGCTGAGATGATTGGCCCTGTTGACTTCCACAAGGACATGGACTTCTGGCTTCAAGATAAATGGACTGGTAGTTTCCCTGTCAAGTGGCACATAATAAAGGATCTTCCCAACTCGAGCTTTCGGCACATCATATTGGTCAACAATGAATACAGACCTGTGACTAGTAGCAGGGATACCCAAGAGGTAAGATTGTACTTAGAGTTCTCTGGATACTGTTGCTTCAGTCCTGTGTGTGTTGTGTTGTGTGGGGTGGGGGGGGGGGGGGGGGGGGGTGGGGGGGTTCCTTCTTACATCTAGATACTTCCTGAAGGCATTATTCGCCTCATCCTTTTGCTGGCACATGTTCCTCGCATAGAAGTTTTTTTTCTTGTTTTATTTTCTTCTGCCATGTTAAGTCGTGATTAATCTTGTGCTACTTTTAGGTGAATCTCTTAGTGCTACTTTTAGGTGAATCTCTTATTGCTTGTATCTCAGCTTCCGCCATCTGAGGCATGTTTTTCTGGAATCCTTTCAGACTCAATATTTGCTGTCCTGGTTCTCTGGATAGTGTTTTTTCTTTTTTGAACTGTCATCAAAAGTTTTACCTTAAAGTTCAATTCTATTTCTCGGTTGGGTTTTGCCTTTTCCAGACTGTTCTGAACTGCATGTAATTCCTATGAAGAAACATAAGTATGCTTGCCCAACTGTCTTCTAACTTTCCTTTGTTCTTCTTTGCAGGTTCCGTACCTACCAGGCATAAACATGCTGACTATTTTCAAAAACTGCCCGCTGAAGACATCGATACTCGATGACTTCGTGCACTATGAAGAGCGTCAGCAGATAATGCAGGAAGAAAAATCCGTGCTTCTGGGAAGAAAAATCTTTGAAACTGCTGTTTCTCCATCTCCGTTTGTTACCGTCATCAAACCTGGTGCCGCCATCAATCAACCTCCAAAGGCTGATGAGCAGCAACAGAACGGTGCATCTATCCAGCCTCCTGTTGCTAACGGCAAAGAAACTAATGTTAAACTTGACCCTCATTTGAATCTGACGGGAAGAGAAGTGTTTGTCACACTGTTGATAAGCAGAAGGACGTCGAATCCAGCAGAACTACTCCAGGCCATGAAGGGCATGAGGGTAAACTGGATGGCGCAGCGAACCAACCTTCAAATCTGATGCTCAGGCCAAGTCAGATGGAAGACAAACAAATCATAGAGTGAAACAGACTCTAGAAACTAAGAGCGATCACACCAAGGATCACAGTATGCCTAAGAATAGCACAGACGGACTGGGCCCTATTGATACTCATGCTAGCTCAAGACACGCTGCAATGGATTCGCGAGGTAAAAGGGTAGGCAAGCCAAAATCTGTAGGATGTTCGAATGGTCAGACTGGTTCGGTCTCCTCTGCTAGCAGTAAGATTGATGAAACTGAGTTCCTCACCGTGGGTTCGGTGGAAATCGAACTTACTGATACCAACAGATCAATATCTGGAACCCTAACTATTGGCTCGATCCCTAGAGATACCAAGGGGTTGAAATCTTAGGTGAAGAAAATGTCAGAGGTGTGTGCACATTTTGCTAACTCTGCGCTTTCAGTTCATTTTTTGTATGTCAAAGAATGTTGATTCTGAGACTTGGTGGGTTGGGTTCCATTGGGTCTCTCTTTGTTTTTTTTGGGTGGTGACGGGTATAGACAACATAGATTCTGTGAGGCATTTTTGGGGGGAGAAAGCAAAGCAGTTGGCCTTAATTACAGGTTTGTGATCCTTTGTTTTCTTTGCTTTAATGAAATTGAGAAATAGATTCAAATTGATGCAAAATTGCAATTGTTTTTCGTTGGTTTGTTTCCATTCAAGCTGTTGGTGAATTAATTGTTGTCTCCAAATTATTGTATACTTTTTATTTTAATTTTTCTGGTTGATGAGTGAAAGAAGTTACTGGATCAGACTCGAATCCGTTTCCTGATACGGAGGGGGTTCAGCTGTCCATGCTGCACTTCGTTCGCTCGTGATCTCTGCACTCGTGATGTTGGTTTTTTTATCCCCTAGTTAAGGGCTGCATGAAGGTAGATCATGTCCGCGCGCGCAGGGTTCGAACTCGTGGCAGTGAGGCTCAAGAACCCAAGTAGGGCCACTGGGTTTTGCTAGGTTGCTGCTGGTGGCACTTCAACTAGACTGACACGTGAGACCTACTGACGGATACGAGAAAATATGCACCGAATTTAAATTGTCTTATCTGTCATTTTTGCATTGGGCGCTGTAATGCGTTAGCACTGTACGCTCGATCGTTAGACCTATTTTTTTTTCTTTTACTCTAAAATAGATTCACAAACACACCCAACAAACAAAAACACGCGCGCGAGGTATCTATAGTTGTTGCTGCTCAGTTGCGCTTTATAGTTTTAAAACGTTTGAGATATTCTCAGTTTAATTAGCATTGCAATCATGATAGACCTCACAATATACTGTGATCATGATAACAGTCCTCACAAAAATATTGCGATATTGATTTCTGCTACCATGATAGTAGTCCTCACAAAAATATTGCTATTATGAGAGTACTGCGATCAAGATCTGGTTCAGATTCAGTCACGTAGTTGCCAGCTGAGAAACTCTCTCAAGGTATCTCTCTATCTATCTTTGTGTGTGTAGACTTGTGTTATTTTGAAAGGATTCGAGTCCAAATCTTTCCCACTCAAATACAACCCTAATATATAAATAAAAATTAAGTGTTTTGAATACTTTTTTCCATCCATCAAGCGGCGCAAAATAGACGGCAAAAAATTGTGAGTTGATTAGTTTAACGGTGTATGATTAGTTTCACGTTTTTCCCATGATGCTTTTGGTTTTTTATTTTCTTTCTTTCGTTGTTTCTTTCTTTTTTATTTTGTTTTATTGTACTTTTTTATTCTTTAGTTTTTAATAAAAAATTATATATTTTTGTTTTCTATTATTTTTATTAATTTATGTTCTTCCATATTTTCTTTATTTATTGTTATTATTAATTATCATGTTCAACTGTTTTTATTTATTCGTTTCTGTCCATAGTTTCTTTCTTTTGGTTTTGTTGATTATATTTTTCATTTTTTCTCCATATTTTCTCTTTATTTGTTATTACATTCTTTTGCACTTATTTTTCTTTTCTTTTCATTCAATATCTTTCTTTCCTTTTTCTCGAATTTCTTCATACTTTTTTTTAACATTTTTTCTTTTAATTTTTTCTAATTTCTATTTTTTTCTTTTCTCAATTATTTCCTTTTTTCCTTTTCTTGGTTGTGTTTTGTCTTTTTATGGTATTATTATTTTTTGATTCTTTGTATTTTTGTTTTGTTTTGTTTCTTTATTTTGTCTTCATTTTTTTGTTTATTTTCTCTTGTAGATTTGTTTCTGTTTGTCTTGAATGCTTCCCTTTTTTATTTCTTTTTTCCTTATGTTCTTTTATTTATAATTAATAGATCTCTTAGGGGAAAAAAAAGAAAAGAAACAATTAAAAAGGCGGATTTCGCTACAGCCCCCTTGTCAAACTATAATTGAAAAAAATTTAGCTTCATAATTTTATTCGCTTCAGCCATATCTTTTTTAAGACCAATCACGTGTGCCCATGTGTCAAGCGCATAAGCGCTCCTCAACGGCAAAATACACAAATGCCCCTTAGTAATCGCTTTGAAAAAAGTGGACCACTTCGAAAATACGGACTGTTGCTATATAAAGCATTACGATCATGATCGCAATCTTCACAAGAAAAACCCTATTTCTGAGGATTGCGACCATTATCGCAATCCTCATAAATAGTCGCAGTCCTCACAAAAATGTCTTATTTCTGAGTACCGGGATCATGATCGCAGTCATATTTATTAGTACATGTATCCGAGTTTTTATAGGACCGCGACCATGATTGCAGTTCTTTTTATTAGGACTGCGACAATGATCGTAGTCCTCACAAAATGTCATGTTTCTGAGTTTTATAGGACTGTGATCATCGCAGTCCTCTTTATTAGTCTTGTTTTTGAGTCTTTATTGAAGGATTGCGACCATAGTCGCAGTCCTCACAGAGGATTGTGATCATGAATCACAATTCTATATCAGCATCGCCATCATCAGCAGACCCCTCGTTCATCGACAACTGATTCATGCCCAATGCTTTAAGATCTAAAAAGTACATTGATCACAAACACAAACAAAACTCATATTGAGCATGGAACAAACAAGATCTGTAAAAGGTCGATTCTAAAATAATTTTGGTCTCCCCGTCCCCCTTCCCAACCCCCACTGCGATTTGACCGCACGGGTCGACCCGGGAATTATTCCGTATCGGGGTCAGGGTTGAGATGAGAGCAACGTCGGGGGCGATGGGTAAGGGCAAAAGAGAGAATGAAAATATATAAAAAGTGGTAATTGAGAAGAATCAATTTATGCTGATGTGGATAAGGCTGTAACGAAGAAAATTATGAGGCTGATTTTTTTCTAATTATGAAGTAAAATAGGTTGCTGTAACGAAAATTTTTAATTAAAAAAATCTTGATAAAAAATCAAAGAAGGAATTAAAAACAAATAAGTAGGACAGAAAATAAAGAAAAAATGGAAGAGAAAGAAAACAAAGAAAATCAAAAGAAAATGAAAACTAAAACACAGAAAAAATAAAGAAATCGAAACAACAAGAGCAGAAAATTTGGATAAAAATCAAAACTAAAATTTTAAAAAATGGAATAATAATGGAGAAAAGAAAAGGAGACAAAGAAATTAAAGATAAAGAAATAAGATAAAAATTAGAAGAAAAGAAATATAAAAAGAAAATAATGAAGATTAGACAAAAAAATATATTATAAAGAATGAACCATTAATGAAAAAAATCATGAACTACCCAATTTTTGAAAAAAACAAACAAAATAACATTATAAATGGAATTGAAAAAAAAGGATGAGAGAAATGAACAAAAATGTAAGAATATACAGAGAATAATATAATCAGTAAAAAGATTAGTGAAAAAATAAAATTAGTGATAAAAAGAAAAAGAAAAAGTAGATTCAGAAAAATTTGCATTAAGACTATCAGAGAGAACACAAACCAAAAAAATAACAAATATATACTATATTTATTGAGATATTATCTTTACTCTATATTTCTATTATTTTAAATTTATTCTCTATCTATTATATATATTTGTAAGTTGTTATAAAATATAGTTATAAGATGAAGCCTACAACACACGCATGTGCTTTTTCCTAGCACTTATTAATGTAAATAACCAATCAAATTTATCAATAGACTCAGAGTTTTTTTCTTGAGGGAATTTAGCAAACACAAGATTTATCTTCTTGAAATAAAACATGGGACTATGAGTACCAATTAAAACAATTTTTATATAATAAGTTCTCTGAGATTTCAACCGACTACAGGATCTGTCTTCATAACACTTATGGAACATTTTTTACATGAGAAGTGGTCTAATAAGATTTGTATTCTTGAGGAGCGATATTACCACCCACGAGCTTTCGTAAAATTCTGACGATGCCCCCACATAGGCCGCGACCCTATTCCATCGTGCCCGGCCACTGTGGGCTCGGGCGCGAGCGGGCGAAGCAGAGCGCGACCTATTCCGTCGGGCACCGCTCCTATTCCATGGGGCACCACGTCGCCCCTGGCCTCTAGACAGGCCGAGCCACCCTCTGGAGGCTACCGGCGGCCTCTAGACAGGCCGAGCCACCCTCTGGGGGCTACACCGGCGGCCTCCCCGCGGCATGCTGGCGGCTTGGAGAGCTTGTGTAAGATTTTGACGATGCCCACACACACGCCGCGGCCCTGTTCCACCGTGCCCAGCCGCTGCGGGCACGGGTGCAAGCGGGCAAAGTAGAGCGCAGCCCTATTCCGTCGGGCATCACTTCTATTCAGTGGGGCACCACGCAGCCCCTGGCCTCCAGAGAGGCCGAGCCACCCTCCGGAGGCCACCAACCGCCGGGATTGATAAAGGCACCCTATTTGATTAATATTATATACCCACTAAATTGATAAAGTCACCCTCTTATTTTTCTAAATTTTCTTAAAACACCCCTTCCTCCTTCTACTTCTACCACCCTCGTCCCTCGGCCCACATCGTCGGTCCTCGCCCCCTAGCTGTCCCCCAGCTCCACTGGCCCCCCTCTCCCCCTCCTCCCCTACTGCCCCCTCCTCGACGTCAGATCTAGCGGTTAGGAGGATGAGGGAGATGGGGAAGGGAGGGGAAAGGAGGCCCGCCCCTCCCCCTTCTCGCCCTTAACCCCTTTCCTCTTCCTCCTTGCCGCTAGATCGGGCGACAAGCAGGAGGGAGGAGGGGGGAGGGGACCACCAGACCGCCCCCATTCACCGCCTATTGATGTCGCTTGTAGTTGAAGAAGGAGGAAGAAAGAGAAGATATTTTAGACTTTTATCTAGTGAATAAATTTGTCCAAAAATCAATGATATTTTCATAGTTATTGAGTGAGTGTCTTTATCAATTTGGTGGGTGCCAATAGCGCTCAAGTATTCTTGAAAACACATTCAGTGAAAGTTGAAAATGAAACTCTCGCTTAAATACCGGCAAAGCCTGTATATTACTGTTAGCTTGGAGCGTAGCCTAGTTGAAAATGAAACTCTCGCTTAATTTTTTTCTCAATTTAACACAGTGATTTGAAAGCAAAAAAAACATGATATTATTTGTCGATTAAAGTAGACCAAACTTATTCCTTGTCCTAAGACTTTGAAATTTCCTTTATCCAAATTCCAATAATTCATAAATTGCATGATTAAGATAATCCAAATTGTCCAAGTTGCAAAAATCGAATTAATTAACAACATTTAAGAGGGGAATAAAGAAATAGGAGAAGAGAACAGTGGCCACCACAAAGAGACAATATTGGAATTATAAAAAAAAAAAGCTTTTCTTATATATATCCCCAACACTTCCTATTTTTAAAATACCCCCTAAATTTTCATATTCCTAAAATTACGCCTCACAAATCTTAAATTTGACCAAAAATATCTCCACCGCCGGCTACGGTTAAATTTTTAATAGTTCTGAAATAAAATTACCAATTTATCCTTTGTTCTCTCTCTTCAATCTCTTTCTCATTTGAATTCTCTCTCTTTCATGTTCTCTCCCTCATGTCGACTCTCTCTCTCTCTCTCTCTCTCTCTCTCTCTCTCCAACCCCCATCAGCCTCGCTCACAGTCGGCTCAAGCACGATCCCAGCAACAGAGTCCGCAGTGAGGCAGCCCTCTCGGTTGCCGCCATAGCTTCTGTGATCGAGTTGAAGAGCCCCTGCACCCCACCCACTACGAGCATGTTCTTGTTATCACTGTGGTCATTGCCAACAGGATGTCTCTTTGCTTTCTTCACGGTCGTAGCCGACGAGCTCGTCGAGGATGGTGATTGGCTTCGCTCGTGCCGGGTCATGGGGATCATCGGCAAAGTGGCGGCTGATGATGCAACGACGCTCGTCTTGCAGGCGAAGCTCTCACAGTCTCAATGTGCTACCTTGGTCAGCCCCATGACGATGACGTCAAGCTCCCCCATGGTGGTCCCCACCTCCCCTTTGATGTCGTCGTACCTCTGGAACATCACAGCCAGCAGCAGCCTGCCAACTAGCGTCCCAACTCTTTCCTGGCGCACATCTTATTGTCGACCCTTGTGCTCTCCGTCTCTGGCCCATTCGCCTAAAACATGTGCTTCAACAACTTCTTCCCCTCATCTCCAGTGACAAAGCTCGGGCCTCAGCCATGGAGCTCGGGTCCCGGTGACGAAGCTTGGCGGCCTCGTCAAGAACAGCGGTGGATTTGGAATCAGTGGCGACGCACGAGATCGGGTATGTGCTGCGGTTGGGGCACTCGGCGGTAAGGGAAGCGGTGATGTACCCGAGCCGGATCTCGAGGACTGAAGAAGGCGGACCTCAGGGTGGATGACGTAGAAGGGGTGCAAAGAATAAACATTTATAATTAATCATAAATTGTAGATCAAATTTTAGTGACGTGGAAGGGCAAATGTGAGATTTCATATTTTTTAACAGACGCAGTGGGAATATTATTTTTTGATTCTTTTTAATTGCCTGTGAAAATAATTTTAAAAATATGAGAGAATTTGATGGGTATTCTTAGAAATATAAGATTTTTTATTTTTTAGAAATAGGACATAGTTGGGGGTATATATAAAAAAACCCCTAATAAAAATGTTTGTACTATTCGACCCTCTTACCCGTTCAATCTCAAGTATAGGATCTATTCCCGGCTCCTGTCTCTCTAGACGTTATTCCTACAATACCAATGCTTGCTTTCTGACGACCACCTCCTCTCTCTGTTTCCGCTTCTCTCTCAATCCACGTCACTTCTGATCTCTTCTCACAGAATCAACCCAAAAATCCAATCACTCTGAAGAAAAGGGCTGAACTGAGGATCAAAGGTGAGAGCTTTCCTTGATTTGTTCTGATGGGTACACGGTGGTGATGGATTCTGTTCACTGGTCAATATTTTGATCTTTGGTTTATGGGTTTTTGCTCTTGTGGTATCTGGTTGTGCTTATTTGATGTAATTCTCCTTGTTACCAGATGGGTCAATCTATTTTTATGAGAATATTGTGGGATTTTATGGCCCAACCTGTTGAATTCTTTCACGATTCAATTGAGTACTCTGTTTTTTGTTTGTGCTATTGATTGGATTATTAATTCAAAGATAACTTTTTTTTTATTTCAATCCCCTTATAATAGAAAATTTTCTTTAATGTTTTAAGAAAAATATTGTTGTGATTTATTGGGGCACCTGTTGTTGGTATTATTTAATAAACATATAGGTATTCCCGAGGATTAATATCTCGTGTTTATTTATATTTATTGAGGTTTCATTTTGGTTCATGTTGGTTCATATTAATTAACAACTCGTCATAGTTATTTGGTTATTATTAGAATTTAGATGTTCAGCACCTGCCAATTTAGTTCCATCACCAATTCTATCTTTTATGTTGTTGTGTACACAATTTTTATGATTTTTGGTGGTGCTCAGGGCTTCTCTTGTAGTTTTAATTTCATTACGGGAAACTCTCTCTTTGAGCTAAACTCTGATCAATTTTTCTATGTTCTCCTTAATTCATAACAGGCCATAGACCAGTAATCCTAAGAAGAAGCATAGAATATATTGGAATAATCTCACCGTAGATTATTCATAAATGGGTTCAGAAGGGCCACCAGTGGTCACAGTTCATGTCACTGGATTTAAGAAATTTCATGGGGTGGCGGAGAATCCGACAGAGATGATTGTTGGTAACTTGAAGGAGTACATGAAGAAGAAGGGACAGCCGAAAGGCCTTGTTATCGGAAGCTGCAATGTTCTAGAGACTGCAGGACAGGGGACAATTGCTTCGCTATATAATATCTTGGAGTCAGCTGTAAATGGTGAAAATAATGATAATTCGGATGCTGGACGTGTTATTTGGGTCAGTTGGGCACCTCTTCCTCATATTTATTTCGGTGTTAACATGAATAATTTGTGATCATGCATTGAACTTTAATGGTTCGGCTTATAAACTATTCAATAATTGTAGGAGCCTATAGTGTCTTTTCTCCCACACAAATATTGATATATAGTTGAACCTATCATGCCATTAAAAAAATTTATCATCGAAGAGTTCATTTTCTTTTGTTGTTGATGCACCTATCAGTAGCTGTTGGAAATCTTGAATAATTGGTTTGAAGCCATGTCTCTTGCATTAAAACCATATTATTGATATATTTTTTTTTTTTTAACCTTTGTTGCATGATGATAAGGAACCTCTGAGCCCTTCCAAGAGACCATAAAATGCACAGAGATCACCTAATAAAATACTTGCACGAATTCCTTTTATGAGAAAAGCTTGAGGAACATAAATCAATGAAGATAGGAAACAAAGGACATCTTTCTCCCCTTCTGATCACATGAAAAATTTCTTAATATTTTATATACATGCAGTTCATGTTCCTACAATTTGAGTTTTCTTGTGGTAGCTTGCATGATGTCATTGTTACTTAGCTAGTTCCATAAGGTTTTTTACCCTATTTAATTGACCACTCTAGTTTTTTTTATCTTCATCTCAACTGGTTGTTCTTCAGCTTCATTTTGGAGTAAACAGTGGTGCAGCACGGTTTGCGATTGAGTCACAAGCAGTAAATGAAGCTACTTTCCAGTGTCCAGATGAGTTAGGATGGAAACCTCAGGTAATTTTTTTTTGTTTGGATCTTTCACACATTTTCATCTCAAAATTTCCAGGTTCCTTGACGTAATCGTTTGCCCCTGATTTGCGTTCAGAAAGTTCCAATCTTCCCTTCAGATGGAGCCATTTCGAGAGTAAGAGAGGTAAAATTTTTATCTGGACTCATTTCATGTCACTTTATTTGCAAGGTCTCTTGATATGAAATTAAGCTAAACCAAAAGAATCCACCAAAAGACAAAACCAACGCCGCTAATCACCCCCATTTATTGCATTCCGGTATAAACAGGCTTTTCTTGTGTTTCCTTCTCCAAGAGATGCATATTATTGTTTGATTAACAATCTTTTAGTACAAAACTTCGTAGAAAGTGGTTGCATATAGGATTCTGGACTTCCTTATCAGTATTTACTTTTATGGATTCAAATAGTTTGTTATATATCGTTTCCCTAGTGCATGGCAGTTTTTGTGAGTCAAGCGATAAATATTTGATTGTGGTAATGAAAGACATAAAAAGCTCTTCCAATAATGTCTTTGTGAATCTAGACTTGGCTGTCATTCTCCTTTTTTTTTTTGAGTTTTAATTGTTATAGTTGTTCATGCCATGCTTCAGACTTCTCTCCCCATTAAGGAGATCACCAAGTCATTGATGAGTATGGGATACCCTGTGATGCCGTCAGATGATGCTGGGCGGTTTGTGTGCAATTACGTCTACTATCACTCTCTTCGGTTCGCAGAGGAGCATGGGATCAAATCTCTTTTCGTGCACGTTCCTCTCTTTTTTACAATAGATGAGGAGGCACAAATGGAGTTTGCCGCTTCCCTTCTTGAGGTACTAGCTTCTTGCGTTATTAGCACCTCTACATCACCTCCAAGCTTGAGGTCCCTTTAAAAGTATTAAGCTGGTCAGATATCACATTGTGCTTTCAGGAATGTATGTGGTTGTGTTATGTATGTGTTAATTCATGGCTGTAATGTGGGTGCAAGGATTGCAAATGGTTGTAATCGAGTTCTGTTTTATCGTAATAAATCTGAGGAAATCGTGCCAAATTTCTCTTGCTTGCTGTCGTGATCATTGTTTATAAGAAGTAAGCAACTTAATGCGTTTTTGAGTTTGTTTGTTTCCCTGAAAGTAAAAGGATTGAAGTGTTCAGAATTGATTCATCTGTTCGCTATCGAAATCTTTTCCATTGCTTATAATGTTTGCGAAAACGATATGTTGATCAGAAATCAAACCAGTGCATTGTTTTTACTTGCAGGACTTTAGACTTGTGATGTTACTTCCAGAATTTTTGCTGTCTCCATTTCCATTATGATTTAGACCTGAAAAGGAACTGGAATCAGAAACTTCAAAGCCGATGCTAAATGAAGCATATGTTCTTCAAGATTCCCCGAAAACTGACAGATTAGAATCAACTTCTGTTAATGCCGCGAAGATTCTCATAAGAACCTGACGAGGACTACTTTGCATCATCATCTTCATCTATCTTTTATTTGGTTTCAATACATCTCGAAATATAATTTCATATGCCATGATATTTGGTGTTTCGTTTAATCGGATGTGATTAAGACTCTTGAAAAATATCAGAATCTGAGATTAACGCAATCAAATTACAACATAATAATGAGCAGAAATCACAAAGGTATGACATTAGTGGGCAGGATCTAAATTCAATATTTCAATTCAAATCTCTGTGACTTTGCAAATTTTGGTTTTGATATGATCAGAATGAAACTTTTGGTACAAACTTAAATTGATTTAGACGAAAGCCCACATTTAATGGCCCTCTTCGGTTCCAAATCCTAATTTTTACTTGCTCTCTAAATCAAAATAAGAAGAGTTGGGCTTATCAAATGGGCTGGGTACTTTTTTTATGGCTTAATTTCAGAGAAAAAATACTATGAATTTTTGTTCGATTGCCAAAAATTACTTGAAGCTTTTACCCATAAACTTTCGTAAAGACCTTCAGAATTCGCAAATTTATTGTAATGTTTTAAAATTTATAGTAGTTTTTTGAAATCAGTTCCCAATAGTTTATATAATTAAGTCGTGTATTTATATGCACACAAATTCAAAATCTTTTTCCCCTTCCGTTGATGTTGTTTCTTCAATTTGTTTTTGATCGAATCAATGGTCTCCCTACTTCCATTTCTATCACTTTATTTAGTAGTAATTTTGGCACTTAAGCCGTAATGGCATGCACTTGTTAATTAATCAAGTAAAAATAAATTAATCAACAATGCGTAGACCGATTATGAGGTTACTAATGTACTATGTTTAAGTCTAGTTGATTGAGGCACCCGTGGTACTTTTTTTACATCCTCATGCAATGTCAGATGTGAGTCAGATCGATGTTTCACATGTCTTGTTGCCAGCGAGGCGGTCGAGACTCCACTTCTTAATCACAACCGTTTGTTAGTAGCAAATACACACACGGGAATAAATTTTCAAACTAAGATTTATGAGAGCTTCATGGCGAACCACTTTATAGATGATCTGAACTGTTCATCTTGATCTACATATTCATATTAGACTGGCAATGAAAATCACGCGATTCCGAACTTTTTTACATATGCATGACATTTGTTTTTTCTGTGGTGTCCAACGGCACAGGTCTTGAGCTGCCGACGCCGGAAACAGTCCACGTGGAGAGAGACAACACAGAGCTTCCACTACTCTCCAAGCGCTACAATCAAAGATATCCCCTCTATTTACAGAGATGCATATGGATCACTGCTGCTTAAAACAAAATCCAAGCTTACTTTTGTTAATCACCCTTGCTAATTGTCCTCTCATTTGTCCCTAATTATGTTCAAATCCTACATCAATTATGCCCGTGACCCATGAAAGTGCGCGCGCGCACAATAAGTATCCAACATGCATGCATGTGATGGGATGTGTTGAGATTTGATGTCATTTGAGATGTAAAGAAGCACAAAATTAAAAACTAGGGTTTAGCCCGTGACACACAATGCCAAGCTCAAGGTAAAGCTCACCCAACATGGGAAACATTCTTCTTTTTTTTTTTTTCAATCTTTTTGAAAGTTGATTGTGTTCTCTTTAGAGAATAGGGAAGGAGAGGCATAATTGCCTCTGCAAGTAGAGAAACCATGATCGTATGAAGCTTCCATGGATCGACAGAAGATCGATCATTATCATCTTCATCTAAATCTTTTCTTAGGAAAAAATCTTTAAAATTTGTTTAAATCGTCAAAAGAATTTTATGGCAGAAAAAAGAAGGTACAAGAGACAGAGACGTAGACATCCTACTAGTATTAGTATTTGTAATTTGTTTCATGAATGTGTGACAATAGGGTTCGTACACTACTTATCCATCCATGCACGCTAACAATCTAAACTGGTGCATTTTCGCGGCCTCGTCTGAGAAGCCGAGACGTCCGAGCTGGACAGAATCGGCCGATTCGACAGAATCGCGTGTGAGTGTGTGTTATGGCTCCATTAGGAATTTTAGAGATGACAAGGGTTTGTTTTCTTGTGTTGACAGTTTTGTTTGTTAGGGCACATGAGAAGAGGCCATTAGAGACGTTAGTGAGTGAAAATTTGCTTTCTGTGGCTCTCATCTTTCAAAGGCCCCCCACACGCAGAGAAAGAAAGAAAAAGAGGAAGGGGGGAGAGAGAGAGAGAGAGAGAGAGAGAGCATCATCCACCCGTGACTAGCTAGAAAAGAAATGAGGGCTACCTTGTCTCTATGTCCACCTCTCTCTTCACTTGTTGGCCACAAAGAGCAAAGTACAATGCAGGTTCACGGGCTTCCGCTGGCTTGGTGGTGTTGAGAGCTCACTTGGCCACATACAATATTCACAATGGGGCTTGCTTGTTGCTTGCATGGTACCTACCTCTCTCTCTCTCTCTCTCTCTCTCTCTCTCTCTCTCTCCCTCCCTCTCCCTCTCTCAAATGTCAATACTAGCCTGGCGGGTGAGAGGAATTCATTATGCAAACAGATTTATAGAATTGAAGGGTTTGTCAGCAGAAGATGGAAATAGAAAGACCAATTAGTTGGGGGCAAGTTCCTAAGGTGTTGGACTATAATAAAAGTAATCGAAAGAAATGTCAATGAGGTTAGGATTTTTATGTCTGCTACTATAATGAAAAGAGTTTTTTCAACCAACAATCAAGTTTACTCATGTCAAAATGATCAACAAATAAGAATATTTCACGTGCATTTACCACAAATGCACGTACTCAGAAATCTAGTAGAGGGAGGGGATAGTTATGATGATGGTGAGTTGTAAACTCTTGTTGAGAGAGAGAGAGAGAGAGAGAGAGAGAGAGAGAGAGAGAGAGACTTCAACCTAGTAGTTGCTCTAAGCAAGAGAATGAGATGACTGCATTGGTTCTACCTACATATCTTCTATTGAAGAAAAATGTGTGGCAGAGCTCCATCTCAATGTCATGCTAAATTTCTTAGTTTTATTTATTTTTATTTATTTATTTATTTATTTATGCGAAGCAAAATAGCTCTACCTTAATGATTAGTCCTTGCTACTAGACTTGAATCGTATAGGGTGATCACAAACTAACATGCTATTTCACATTTGAAGCCCATGAAAGTAGTTTTATTGCATGGTGGTCCTAATTCCTAAAGAGAGAGGTGGATAGAAACAAGAAAATGGCTAATTTGGTAACTTGTTGAGGAGACCTAAAAGCTTCCTATCCCCCTATGCTCAAAATCTTAGAAGCAACATGTGAACTCCTTGAGGCTTGAATTCTTCATTCTGCACAATATTCTCAGTCCTTTCCCCATTTCTCATAAGAAAACACACATTCGAGTGTCAGAGAGAACTCAGAAAACCTGGACCATGGCAGTGTGCCCTCTAGAGAATCACACAAAATGGCAATAATTGCAGCAGAAATATGTATGTTGGGAATTTTATTACATGGTCCCTCTAATAAGTAAAATTTGAACTTCTAGTCTAAAAAAAAATATATGCATTTTAATGCGAAGAAGGGTTGTGTAAATCTGCCCGTATTGGTATCACTTAATGTAATGACAGACATGACATAAAATCGCTATATCAGTATCGGTATCAGTCATAAGTTTTTAGTGTCACAACAGGCAACTCAATCTTTTATCGGCCGTTTAGCTCATCATATCGACAATATTGGTGTCGTCTAGATCTCATCAAATTGTATTGGATGATATTAGTGTTGGACATAAATATTACTCTCTGTCATTATTTATAACTGTAAGGAGCTTAAAATTTTGTGACTATTTTCACAAATTACATTAGAATTATATATACAATGGGGTTCATGTGAAGAAGGAGAGAGCACCAGAGACAATGAACTCTCAAGCAACAAGGGACTGACACATGTCACACTCCTCATGGGGGTGCTGCTTTTCCCTCAAAAAGCATAAATAACCCTCTAAAGGCCTCTCATGCCTGCCACCACCCAACTCCTCCTCCTCCTCGTTAGTGAAAAGCAGAGTACTCTGCCCCAACTAAAAACCCTTCCTCTCCCTGTCTCTCTCTCTCACACACAAAAACACATTCTCACTTTTCTTCTCTTTTTACCGATCACTTTCATCTATAATTCTATCTTAAATCTTTGAAGAAACGATGAGGATTCTTCTCGGGTTTTTGCCCATTTGGATTGCAACCACATTGCTCTTATCGGGCCTTCGATTCTCCGATGCAAGAAACCACTTCCACAAACCAAAGAGCCCTCACAAGGACCATTGGAGAGGTATATCTCAATCCCCACTTCCCTCTCCCTCTGCTGAATCTCCAACGCCTAGTGGTGACGATTATAGCAACAATGGCGATAATTCGACCTCCGACCCTTGTGTCTTCGATGTGAGATCCTTCGGCGCGGTTGGGGATGGAGACACTGATGACACCCAAGCGTTCCGCAATGCTTGGAAGGCCGCCTGCTCACAGGAGTCTGGTGTCCTCTTGGTGCCGTCTGACGGAGTTTTCACCATCACTTCCACCATTTTCTCTGGTCCTTGCCAGCCCGGTTTCGTCTTACAAGTAATCCTTGCAAAAAAAAAAAAAAATTCTTCTTCTTATCAAGCTCCACAAGCCAATTTGTATTGTAGTTTCAAAATTGAACTGTGTTTTGTGTGTAGGTGGATGGAGTTTTGATGCCCCCTGATGGCCCGGACTGCTGGCCATCCTCCGATAGCAAGCGTCAGTGGCTCGTGTTCTACAGAGTCGACGGCATGACTCTTAGAGGCAGTGGGACAATAGAAGGCAATGGCGAGAAGTGGTGGAACCTCCCCTGTAAACCACACAGAGTACGTCGTGATTCATTAACGTTCTGATCGAAGTTTCAAATCTCTATTAGTGATATTCCCACCAATTTCATCTTCTAACATCTTCTCAGGGTCCAAATGGAACTACATTGCCTGGCCCTTGCGACAGCCCTGCTGTGAGCTTCCAATTTCCATTACTGCTCTGTTTTTGGCAAACAGAGCATGCTCTGTTTTTTCTAGCATTTGTGCTTCTTTTCTGATTGTTTCTTCTTCTTTTGTGAATTCATTTTCAGATGATTAGGTTCTTCATGAGCTCAAACCTCACAGTGAGGGACCTCTGCATTGAGAACAGCCCCCAGTTCCATGTCAAGTTCGATGGCTGCGACGGCGTCCACATTGAGGGATTGTCCATCAGCTCGCCAGCGCTCAGCCCCAACACTGATGGCATCCACATTGAGAACACCAAGTCAGTTGGCATCTACAACTCCATGATCAGCAATGGTAAGTACTTGCTCTGTTTCTTGAGATTAATTAGTTTTAAACCCTTCTGATTAATTACCCATAAAAATACAATTTTTCAGTTAGGTGGCATTCTCCGTTTGGTATATTATTCAATGTTATTGTCAGGGTCCTTTTTAACTATTAAGTATTTACATATATTTACAAAAAAAAAAAAAAAATTTGTGGTGCCAGAATGTATGAATTAAATTAAATCACTGTGTCACTGTACTAGAAAAATAATTAAATTCCCTCACGGATCCAAAGCCTCTCTCTCTTCGTGATTTTCATGAGAATGTGGGAAGCAAGTGACCCACTGACCCCATTAGCTGTCCAGTGTTTTGTTCCATCCACACAGTGAAACAGGAGCACTGCTCAATCAGAGAAATCCTGACACTCATAAGATAAAAAAAAAATTCTCCTTGTTTCTTTCAACAGAAACTGTGGCATAAATCCCCCGGTCTTTCATTAAAAAGAATTTAACGAAACAATTCTCATAACAGAGAGAGAGAGAGAGAATTTTAAGTACATTTCCTATTGTTTGAAGTTTCTGATCGGTGCAGGTGACGACTGCATCTCTATAGGGCCTGGTTGCTCGGATGTAGACATTGAGAATGTGACTTGTGGACATAGCCATGGCATAAGGTACAATCCTAGCTCAAACTCTTGCAAACCCCTTGAACTCGCTAGCTCAGAGACTCAAAGAGCGCATCTCATATGCAGCATTGGGAGCTTAGGTGTCCACGGATCGCAAGCTTGCGTGTCGAACATCAGCGTCCGGAACGCAGTGATCAGGAACTCCGACAACGGGCTGAGGATCAAAACGTGGCAGGGGGGGATGGGATCGGTGTTCGGCATCAGCTTCGAGGATGTCTACCTCGAGAATGTCCGGAACTGCATCATCATCGACCAGTACTACTGCATGAGCAAGGATTGCCGGAACCAGACGTCGGCTGTGTACGTGTCTGACGTGTCGTATTCCAATGTTAAAGGGACTTACGACGTGAGGAGCCCGCCGATACATTTTGCGTGCAGCGATAGCGTGCCTTGCACCAACATCACGATGTCGGAGGTGGAGCTGCTGCCATACGAGGGGGAGCTGGTGGACGATCCCTTCTGCTGGAATGCCTACGGCGTGCAAGAGACCCTGACGATCCCCCCCGTCTCTTGTTTGCAGGACGGGATGCCTCAGTCGGTTCAGGAGAGCCACAACATCGCTTGCTGAGTGGCGCTGCTGAAGCTACTGGATATAGAAAAATACTAGATAAAGCACCAGGCCCAGATGGCTGCACATTGTATTGTATTAATGTGGTCCTTGTTTTTACATGTTATTTGTAGAAGGGGTATGTACTTTGTGGATGGGGAGCTCATGAGATGGTGAAAGGGCATTTTATTTAATAAAATGTTGGCTAAGCTATGGTCAGGGATATGCTGGTGGTTGAGTAAAGATATATTTATTTTCTCTTCTTTTGTTAGTTGAAGATCAAATCCCTCACCCAAATTGATCTGGATCCAGTCATATATTTTTTGGTCAGTTAACCTTTTAATCTAATTCAGATATATTAATATCACATGTGACTCATGTAATTCATCGCTCCCACACTAATCATAGAATCAAACAAACAATTCAAGACATAATCCAACTATTACAATGTCACAACTAGAGTACATAATGGACAAATTACCTTACAAGTATGTAATCTGAGGGTGTAAATAGGGAGAGTTCTCCTTCGATCTCTTTCTTCTTTGCAAGTACCTAATGCTTTCCCCAGGGTAGATTTTTCCGATACTGACGATAAAGTTCATAGGTGCGAATATCATAGGTAGAGGCACAGTCGGCTACCAAGGGAGGAAGTATGAGGAAACGATGCTGCAGTTGCTCCAAAATCATGGAAGTCACACGGCCTATAACATTTCCAGTAGAACGATGCTTGCCAAGATGTGCAGGGTGGTCGTTGAAGAAATGTCGATGCACTTGCCCAGAGTTTTGCAGCCGGACAAGACCAGACGACCAGAAAACACGCTCCATTGCCGCGTTGACTGGAAGCCTATGGTCTTAGCATACCATGTGATATCTTCCATGCACAGTGGAGGAACTTTTTTTTTTTGGGGCAAGTCCCTTAGGATGCTAGTAAACCTAGGATCGTGAGAAACCTAGGATCCTAGATTCACTCTGGGTAACATTGTCAGCATAGCTTGGAGCATGCAGGCAAGACGACATTTCCGGGATGCGTAGCCCAATCCGAAAATTTCTATGGGTTATAACACAAACTTGCACGGGCACACTCTGTTGGAATGGTAATGTCAATGCCCAGTGCTTCCTCAGTCTCCATCTCCAGTGATTCACTAAACTCCTGTTTCTAGTAGCGCATCGCGCTTAAACTCTAGACGGGGGAAGAACTAAGCATGCAGGCAAGAATTTCAGGATTACAGCCCTGTAAAATGAGAAAACGCCCAGAATATGTAGCTCCATACAAATTATTAACTATCCAATGGAGATCTTCAGACATTATGGATGAAAGCATAGCATATCCTTCTTCTCTCAAATCCACTTTACATTCGCGGGGAAGAAAAAGGTGTTTTGAAGATTTACATGCATTAATAAACTCACCCGGAAGGGACTCTTCTTTTTTTCGTGGATCGGTAGGTACATCTGAACTGTTTTCGCTAATATTATCACGGGTAACAGCAAGTTACGATCCTAGAAAGGGGCATTGCTTCTTTGCATGCTCCGGGATCAACCTCACCAACATATCCACGGGAACTCCCTTCAATTCTGCTTGGAATCAACACAGTTTGTATCAATAATTATCGATGTTTTCTAGGAGACTCAAGAGTGGAGAAGATGTTCCTCACACTTACCATGAGGCTTGAAGTTAAAGAGAGGGGGGAAGAAGTGCCCGTTTGGCAACCGGGTATTTGGGTCTCGAAGCTCATCGAAGAAGGGATGAATTAAAGCCTCTAACTGCATCACAGATAAAAATTAACTAGGGATGCATACAAAACCATGCATGATGCAGGTAAAACTAAAGGGGAAGCTAACATATTTTACTCACAGCAGTGCAACGAAGGTTTGGTGAGTACTGGAGAAGCCTAGAAACAAGATCAACAGCTTCAGGTGGCATTCTTTTGTGGAAGATCTGATGATATATTACAGAAGTGAAGATAAGAGCTTCGATGGCAGAAAGAAGAGAAGGAAAGACGCAAATAGGCAATAAAAGAAAGCTACAAACATGGCAAGATGACAATAGTAACCTTGTGCCATGGATGAGCCTTGATCTGGGGGAACTTGAACTCGGTGTAGTTTGGATTCATGCATTTGATTTCTTCTCTCGTTGGGGTGCCTAATATCTGAAATTAGGATATGAATATGTTACAGAAAGATTAATAAGATCATATGCTATGAATCTGACGTATAACCAGCAAGAGGAAATTTAGCAAGAGTGTTCACCTTGATAATCTCAACAAGCTGGTCCACTCCACTCTCACCAGGAAAGAGAGGCTGTGAAGGATCAGAAAAGAAATCAATTCATAAGAAAGTAAGCAGTAAAGTTTCTAAAGAAATCGTATAATCTTAGAAAAAGTATCTGCTTAATTCGGGAGTCTACCTGACCCAGTAGGAGTTCAGCAAGAACACAACCAGCAGACCAGATGTCAATTGCTGTTGTATATTCATTGGCGCCAAATATAAGCTCAGGAGCCCTATAGTATCTTGAACAGATGTAAGAAATATTTGGTTCCCCTTTCACCTAAAAAATAAAATAAATTGGGGCTTGTAACCAAAGCAACTGGACAAACAATGTGAATCAGGTACAAGGATGAGCAAAACACACCAAAACTTTTGCACTTCCAAAGTCTCACAACTTCAGCTGGTGCGTATGAGGGTTGACCTGTTGCAGAAAAATGGTTTCATGTTATATTAGATGTCGAATGCTAATAAGTAATAAATATACGCATGGTTTATCGTTTCTCATAAAAGAACAAACTACAAAATGCATACTATTGTGCACTGGCTCAAAAGTTCAAAGGCTGAAGTGGGGTTGAACTGAGAATTACACGAACCACGCCTACAAAGCCTCAAACAACAACAACTAAGCCATTTGTCCCAAGTATTTGGGGTAGGCTACATAAACCAAAAGAGAATTACGCGGGGTCGGGCACATGGATCAACTTTCTCCACTCATTCCTATCGAGCAATATGCATTCATTAAGACCTTTTTAGCCTCTATATCTTGTCGCATCACCTCCATCCATGTTTTTTTTCGGTCTCCCCCGCGCTATTTTAGCTTGCCCTAATTTAATACGCTTTACTCGCCGGACTGACGCATCTGTAGGTCTACCTCGCACATGATCAAACCATCGTAACAAAAATATTTTATTCAAAGTCTTGTGACAAAAATATTTTATTCATGCAACTATTTCTTTAAAAAAGCCGTCTTTTGAGAGAGATTTCTTAAAAAGCTCCCACAATTATTTTACCAATTTAAAAACAAAAAAGAATAACTAAGCATGTCATCTTAAAAAGCTCCACTCGAGGTTCATACATAAATCCTATATTTCAACTCTTATTTCTTTAAGTAATACAAAGGGATATGTTCTATGGTTTTTCTTAATCTGCATATGAAAGCAATCCTTTCAGCTACCTAAATAAAAAGATACATATGACACATAATCTATATAAAATTAGATAACTGCTACTTTTGGTAAGCATACCAGAAGATTTTGTGGCTTGATGTCCCTGTGGCAAACTCCAATTGTGCCATGAATATAAGCCAATGCTATAAAAATCTGGTAACACACGGAATGATATTAGAATATCTGTAGTTCATATCTCCCAGAATTAAATAAGCAACGCACAAATATATAGTGCTAGATATTGAGAAGTAAGATTCAAGACAACACCTACAGCTGGTTACAAAACTGCATAAACATTTCCAAATAAATAAAACTAATAATAGAAGCACATCCTAACCTGGTAGGTGTAGAGTTTCACATATATCAAAGGTATGCGCTGATTCATCTTATTGTAGTGTTTGATAACGCGGTGCACAGTCTCAGGCATGGTTCACAGTCGCGGTCTCGGCCGCCGACTCGGCGGGCACTGAGACGGATCGGTCTCGGCGACTCGGATCGGTATCGGGCGATACGCGCAAAACGCTACATAGAAAGCTCAAAAAATTCTAAAAAAATCACGACAAATCTTTAAAAAATATAGATATCCACATTTATATATTACATGTCCAAAATATATCACCTAACACACTAAACATAAAGCGAAATCATAAATACACGCGTCGTCAGTAGAAGCATATCAAAATACATGCACAATATAGTAAATTGCACAAACTACATTCATAAATATATGCTAATGTAGTTATTTTCACATTGAATTGCGATGAGGCATAAAATCATCATCATAATGCCGAGTCGACCGAGTCAACCCCAATTCTCAGCTGAGTCGGTCTCCTCTGAGTTGAGTCGACCGACTCGTGACTCGGACTCGTCTCGGAATGGGCCGAGACGGATACGACTCGGCCGACTCGTCTCCGACTCGGCCGAGTCTTTGAACCACTCTCAGGTACATATTCAAGTACCAGGTTAAGGTACAGCTCGTCCTTCTCAGTTGTTGAAAAGAAGCAATGCTTCAATGACACGACATTGGGGTGGTCAAGCAAGCGCATGGTCTGCAACTCGCGGTTCTTGTACCTCTTGTCTTGTAGAACCTTCTTTATCGCCAATGTCTCACCCGTCTCAAGGCATTTTGCCTAAATAATTGAAGAATATACAATAAAGCTTTGAGTTAGTATAAAACCATTATAATGACATAGAAGGGCATACAACTGTACCCATGTTGATTCATGAACGCATGACTAGTGAAAAAGGCAACAGAAGCACAGAAGAACAGAACTACATGTTTCTCTAACTACTGATGTTATTGTTCGGAAAGCTCATTTCTAGATCAGGCAAATATTAAACAAACCTGGAAAACAATTCCAAATGAGCCATGCCCTACAACACGCTCAGCCATGTAGCTTATTGTCTGCATGTAAAATGAATAGTCAAGCAGAGCTCTACAGACATCTAGCTGATTATCCTAAGCATATATGTGAACTCTAAACAAAACAAAGTAATATTGCCTATATGCAAATTCTTTAGAAAACACCAGCATTTCAAATTTTCAGTGAATTCAAGCACTCATAATATGCATGACTGGTTCATGCTGTATGTTTGTATAGATATGTCATCTAAGATGACTTTTCTTTTCACTTTTCTTGCTTAGCTCATTTACCTGTTTTGGCTGTCCATTTCTACCGCCAATAGTCGTTACAATTATGTGGCCTGTCTCTGTTCCATTTCCATCAACCACATTCGCTTCCATTTCCTGCAGTCACTCATCAAATTAACCATCATGGCAACAACTCTGATATAAATAATCACATAACCTGCATAAATAGCAAGTATATCCAATGGTGTCTGTCACCTACCTTATCATCTCTTATTTTCATATCATTCATCTCATCTGGTAACCTATCCACAGCAACATTATTGCCATTGGCATTTCTCACCGATGACGGCACCACTGACTGAAGACATCTGCTGCAAATACAAAACTCACACTTCTCTAATTTATGTTCCCTCTATAAGCACTTCTTGATGGCCCAAATCATTTACCTGTACACAGATAATCATTAATCATGCCAAGGGAGGAGGAAAAATACATAAGAGTGTTCCTAATAACCTAACTTGTAAGCAAAACTATGATGAAGTTGTTGAAAAATCAAAGCCCAAACTGTTTAGCAGATTTCTTCCACTCATTGAAAAATCCCTAGGGGATACATAACGAAAATATCGATATTTTTCTTCTTCTTTTTTGTTTAAAATTGAAAACTACAGTGTTTTCATAACGAAATGAATAATTGATTATTTGACATCATGCAGTCTATAAACCATGAGAGCCGCCATTGGCTCAACAGACATGCATACGTATATTAGCTCTACTTGAGTTACCCAAAGGAAGAGAATTACTTTTCTATTATGAAATTAATGGCATAACACCTTTTCCGTATGCTATAAAACTTCTACGTCCGGCAATTAACCTAACCGTAGCCATGAAATCAATCAGAACCATATTCCTGATCCAGGTCACTCTAAACACGTTATCATGTACATACAATACTGCTAATCGGACCAAAGGTCTATGGACTGTAATGCTCTGGTTGGCATTGGGGAAATAAGAAATGAAGGGCAGTGTCAAATTCCATATAATTCCATAGGCTCTCATGCTATCCACAAATTGTTGAGCTCCATCTTGGAAAGGTCTGTGTAACAACGGCCTGAGTATCACTACTTGTGTACATATATCCACCTTAAAAGAAGCTCAAATGGAAGAAAAAGACACCCTCCCTAAGTGCAATAAAAAGCTTATAAATGTTCCACCTCCACTTCCTAGAATGTCGACATGGAAACTTCTCCCCAGTAATTACTAAACCACTTCACAAAATACTGAACTCCAGCTGAGGCTAACCATGGTTTCCACCTCCAATGCCGGAGTACAAAACTATAGACATTGAGAGGAATTGTGACGTATAGTTATGCACCACTCTGTTTAACAACAACCTCGTCAAACACAAGGATCAGATCATCCTATTTTTCCAGAAAGTCATTTCCTTGTGCTAGATAGCTCATGTGGCGAATGGAGGGAGTAGGCATCTTGCATGCTCTTCACCGCTATATGTAGCTTCATTAGCTGCTATGCCTCCTTATTCAGCAATTCACACATTAAAGGACTATTGTCTATTATTGATAATGACAGATTCAGTTCTTTTAAGCATTCCCTTCAACACCTCCTATTTCAGCAATTCACACATTAAAGGACTATTGTCTATTATTGATAATGACAGATTCAGTTCTTATAAGCATTCCCTTCAACACAATAACTCAAAAATATCAACTCTCGCCATCCTAATGAAACCATTTAACGAACTATGAAATTTTTTGGATTATGTGAGTCAGTTCCAACATATCATTCTAATCCCTGAATGATATGCTTTATTTTCAGAAAATGGGTTTGCCAGACTGATGACAATGAATCAAAAAAAATGTTTGGTGTCTACGTTTATAATGTAGAAATTAGCACAAGAAAAATCAAAATTTCAGCTGACTTTTCACAATCACTTCAACTCTTCAGTCCTGAAATGGAAATTAACAAAATTTTATTAGCTACAAACAAGATTAAAACTCAGAAGCTAAGCAGCAGATTTAAAAGCAAATAGCAAAATGATTAGCACAAACTTCATGGCAATTCAAATCAACTAAAATAGAAATTAACACTCAAAGTTTCAACCATTAACTAAAAATAGAGCAATCGCACGCTGGGAAAAACAAAGAAACAGCACGATCGAAAGATCTGAACGTAATGCGCAAGGTAATCCGAGAACAAATAAAATCACTTAAAATGCACAAAATCCAGGGAAAAATCAAACAAATTGACAAATTGGGCACAGAGAATCAGCGAGTAAAGCAATTCTCACAGGATCCCGAAGCTGCTCCGGCGATCGACGCCCTCCATCGGATCGAGGACAGAGGAAGAGAGATCGATGTCGCTTTCAACTTGCGAATTCTAAGGTCTGAGAGAGAGAGAGAGAGATTTTGGGCTGTTTTTTTCCTCTTTTATTGTGGTCTGTTATTTATCTGTTGAATTTATTTTGTCTTTTTTCCAAAAGGTCTGATGGTAGTCAAAGAAGAAGAGCGTGCTACTCCTACCCGAGTTGCACCCACTGAGTAGGTAGGGCCCACGATGCGGCGGGTGTTTGAAAAATGGTACTGCGCTTTTTCTTTAATCTTCTTCAAGCTCTGTTTAGTAAATAATTATTGTTTAGTGTCGAGATTAGGAATATCCTTAGTTTAAATCTCGATTCCTTAAAAATATTTTTGTAAAAATACATATTTGCTTCTATCATAAAACTAATATAGTTCTGCCTGGTTCTTCTTTATAAAGGAGGGGGAAAAAATTTCTTTTTAAAAGGTTAAAAAAGAAAGGAAAATTTCACTACAACAACCTATTCCTCTATAATTTGGAAAAAAATCCACCTTGCTATTATTATTCGCTACAGTCTCATTCACGTCAATATAAATTGAATCTTCTCAACCACTATTTCTTTATATATTTTTATTTTCTCTTTTATCTTTCCTAGAGGCTGTTATTCTCTTAACCCTGACCCTGGCGTAGAGTGATTGATGGATCGACCTGTGCGATCAAATCGTCGTGGGGATTAAAAAGAGGGCAGGGAGCACCCCTCCCCCGGGCCTCGGAGGGCGGAGCCCCCGGACTAAAATTTTTTAGAATCGACCTTTTACAGATCTTGCTTGTTTGTACTCGCAATGAATTTTTGTTTGTCTTTGTGATTGATGTAGTTTTTAAATTTGAAAAGTATTGGGCATCATTCGATGTCGGTAAATGGGAGTCTCCTGATGATGACGATGGTGATATGAGGACTACGATTATGACCACAGTCCTTTTATTAATTGAAAATTAGTACATTTTATGAGGACTGTGATCATTGTCGCAGTCTCAATATAGGCTGAGAAATTGTGTTTTTGTGAGGACTGTGAATATGACATTTGGCATACCAGAGGTACGGGGATTGATACCCCCATCGCCATTTTTTATGAAATTCTTAAATAACTTAGGGTGCGTTTGATATTTAACAATATCACAAAAATGTGTAATTTGTATGAGTTTTTAAAACAATTATTCATGATAATTTAAGATGTGTGTTTGAATATATAAGAAAGTAATAAAATCACCGAAAATTATGATTTTAGACATTTCTATTCTAGATAGAAATTTCAAGTTGCATGATTGTCTTGTCTAGATACATAAGTCGGATTTGCTATTTTTGCTTGATAACTTTTCAACTAAACAATAATTATTTAATTTTTTTAAAATCATGATTCTATAACTAGGGTTGTTCATGGGTGGGGCTTAAACCCGAATCGGTCCGAACTTTTGATTTTTATACTTGTCCCCACCCGTTGGATTGGATGAGTTTTTATTCTGGATTGGATAAGTTTTTATTCTCTTCGAAACTCGACAAAACCCGAGACTAAACTCAAACCCGAACCCGCCTTTTTCAGTGTATATTGATTTGATTTTATACTCATTTATTAATATTTACACATGTTAATATATGTATTTATGTATGTTATGTATGTATGTATGTATATATACACGCGCGCGCGCATACGTATATACATAATAATACATAACTTAACATGTATATATATCTATATGAGAAATACTTGTGTCCTTTCAAAAAGATTTGAGTCTCAATCGTTCCCACTGAAATTCAACCCTCCTCCGACATTCGAATATAAGATACACTCCATTACAGTTGATCTATATTATTTCAAGTATTTATAAAGAAAAAATTAAGTGTTTTGAATATACTTTTTGCCCATCTATCAAGCAGCGCAAAATGGACGGTCGAAAGTAACGAGTTGGTTAGATCTATATCTTTAGACATACAAATTCTCGATTCTATATCTTTAGACATACAAATTCTCGATTCGGCCATTTGTTATGATCTAAACATTTAAAAACCCCTACAAACCAATTTTTGTTAGGATTCAAATGTTTTACACCGTTAAACTAACCAACTCCCTATGTAGGCCGTCCGTTTTTTCCCGACTTGATGCATGGAGAAAAAATATTCAAAACACTTAATTTTTTATTTATAAATACTTGAAATAATATAGATCAACTTCAATAGAGTAAATCGTGTATTCGAAAGTCAGATGTTGGTATTTGACTAGGAAGGATTCGGCCTCGAATTCTTTCGGAACGACACAAGTCTATGTCTATCTATATTTATGTATATGTGTGTTTAAATGTAAGTTTATATAGTAAACCTTAGTCTAACTCGTCAAAACGTGCCTAAAACTGCTCAACCCACTTATAACCCGACCCGAAACCCCATGGGTGGGTTTTAAAAAACTCAAAACCGGCCGGATCCGAAGGGCGGGTTTTCCTTTTCTTCAAAACCTGCCCAACCCGACCCGTAAACACCCCTATCTGAAACTTTGAAATCTAGAAAACTGATTTATTTTGTTAAAATATCCAAACCTTATTTTCTACTCTGTTTAGAATTTTATAAATAACTCATTTTGTACTTGTTTTGGCTTCTAAAGAGTCAAGGATTGTATATATTGATCCTTATCATTGTGTAGTTTAAAATCATTCATTCATCCGTTTCCTTTTTCTTGTTGAGTTACTGTGCTGTTCAATCTTCAAAAGAAAATATTTTAATGGGTTGAATTTCATTTTTGAAGAATAAAGACTTCAAATATCTGCTTAAAAGTTCTACAATAAATTCATTAAATAAACAACATAAGATTTCAAACCAAACACTCAATCAAGAACATCAATATAAGAACCACGCTTTGCGCAAATATTTCTCTGAAAACAAAAGAAAAAGAGTGGAGATTTCACAATCAATCCCTCGAACAACGAATTAACAGCAAATCTGACCAAAATGAGCAACTAAATAATAAAGCTCAACTATATCCCATCCAACATTGCATCAAGTAAACAATGTAAAGTCTAATTTTAATCAGCTAAACAAGGTGAACCCTAGTTCACACAAACCTCCAAAATGCTAAAAAAAATAGCTGAAACGAACTGATAGACAATGCAATCCTTCACCCAACACATCTTCAAGCCGCAAAAAAAAATAGAATTTAAAATGACTAGAATCAGGAACATAAACAGAAATCATGAGTCCAATACATAATAATACACTCTCACCAACTATAATTAAGACTAATGAAAAAGAGAACAGAGGACAAGGAAAAGAAAAAAGAAAAGAAAAGAAAAGAAAAGGGAAAAACAATACCTACCCTACAAAACTGCTGGATGCTTTCTATCCCACAAAGACTGGAGCACCCACAAAGAGAAAAACAAATCATACACCATCTTCTTCCCTAGTTGCCAACATCACTCTCCAGCCAACTTCTGAGATTGCATAAAGCTTCGGCGGACAAGCTGCAGCACCTCAGCCTCGGTAGTTGTTCCTCCTCCCGGTGCTCGGCAGAGAAGCAAACCACGACAGCTGTGAGATTGTCGATGGTTTTGAGCCTCACTGCCTCCATGACGAGCTCCCTCGCGCACCTCTCGGGGTCGTCATGCCTCCGCAGACCCCTGCGTACGATCCCGACTGCGTGCTGGCTCGACATCACATCCCAAATACCATCGCATCCGATGATCAGGAACTCATCGTTTTCTGTCAGCGTCACCTGTCTGAACTCAGGCTCAGCAATGAGGGGTGACGGTGAACCGCCAATTGGGATCTTGAGATCCCAATCACCAAGCGCACGGGTGACTGATAGGACTCCATTGAGGTACCCATCATCGATGTAACCCCCAGATTCCTCGACTCTCTGCCGCTCCGCATCATGGACTGCTCCACGGTGGTCCTGAGACATCTCTACTGCTTTACCTCGGCGACACAGGACAGCTCTGCAATCACCAACATTGGCTACCAAGAGAAGCCTAATTACAACAAGGCAGAGAAAGGTCAGTAGCAGTCTACATTGCTTGATTGCTAATGTAAGTTCCAATGCGTACAATATCTTGCAGTCTTGCTCGTGTTATATATTTATATGAATACACAAAACACTTGAGATTCTATATACCTTGTTTAATTAAAAAAAAAAACACTTTGAAAACCAAGAAAGACCATATTGTCATTTTACCTCATGGAATAGACACTGAAGCCTCAGCATGATTATGTCTCCTAGTGTGTGTGTGTGTGTGAGTGTGTGCGCGTCTTTAACAAAAAAACAGCCTCTGTACAAACTCTTAAACCTTGACCAGCATCAATAACTCAACTGGAGAATCAAGTTGACACACGTAGTACTGAAACAGAGTAAGAAATGATAGAACAGAGACAGGATACCTTCCCAGCACCAATGCGGTGAGCGCTGTAGTCCCACAAGAGCTGCTCACAGTGCCATCATCAGACAAAGCTAGGTCAACTTGCAGAAATGATCTCCGAACTGAGTTTTCAACCTCATGTAAGAACGTAGGGTCTGATTTGGATGCTTGCGGGAAGTCAGTGTCTTTGAAGAAAAACCTAAGAGCATGTCTTCTGATGTAGGCTGCAGCATCAGAACCACCATGGCCATCAAATACCTATGCGGACAAGACTGATCTCTCAGCAACTTCAGGAATAACCTATATACCAATTGGCAGCTAGAAACTCTGTTTTCCCTTTGACAATATTAAGTGCTTACCCCATAGAAGGCAGTAGGTGTGGGACATCGAAACATAGAGCCAAGATGTGGGGAAAGGTCATCAATGCAAATGTGCTCATCTTCCATGTCCCGCCTTGTACCAATGTCAGTGAAGCTACCAGAACGGAGACTTGGAACAAATTCAATAATGGGCTCAACAGGAATATCAAGAACGGCATCTGAAGCCCTCAGATCCTAGATACAAAATGAACCAAGAAACCTTTGATTAAGTAAATAAACATTCTTTCCAAAAAAAGAAAAAGAAAGACAACATTCTCAACCAATAAAAGAAGATTAGTACTATCAGATCAAATCAGACATAAAACTAAAAGCATTGCAAGAACATATAACCACTGGACATTGTATAATAACAATTCATCCTAAGTACAACAAGAAAACAATTAAAGCATAATCCATTATGCCTGATGGCTACATAATAGGCATCAAATGAGTTAGATAATGATGGTGAAAGTAACAACGGAACAAGATTTGGTTAAGGGTGAAGTCTCCACTTATCACAATTTAAAATGGCCTGTCAAATGGCTCAATATGGTAAAGCAATGGTCATAGTCCATGGCTACAAATCATGTTTTCTGATCCTAAGCTAATAAGAGAAATGAAGAAAAACAATTGCGTATTATGAATGACAAGCCATTGAAACATAGAAAACAGCACAAAGTTATTAGACAATAATGTTGTATCTGGAATTCAGCCATAGTTCTTTTCAACACCTATCAACTTCAACAAACATTGACGTGAATCCAATCAGATAAATCAATGTACCCTCTGACCGATTTTTTTGAGATAAATGTGTCTTCCTCATTAATCAAACCAAGACAGAAGATGCATGTAAATGTTACATAATCTATCTATTATCCCGAATACATCTCTCATTTTAGGTCCTCATTCTCAAGCCCATCAAACCAAATTCAAATGTAGCATCCGTATGTCTTGGTTTCATATAATCTACAAACCCTAGTCGGGACTGTATCCATGTTCAAGAAATCTACACAAACTGACAACTAACAAGGAAACAAGGAAACTTTGACCGATCGGGACAGCATATATCCCAAATATATCATTTATGTCATTATTGTGGGCAACCTACTATTTTCTCATTGTTCTAAGTATTAAAGGGACAAAAAAACACTATTTTCTTGCCCACTGAATCCTACAAATAATACAAACATCTACCAGTTCGAATACAGATTTTTGAACTTATCCTTAAATATCAGTCCATATGTTTTAAATTATTTTTCAAAAAAATAAGAAAGGAATCTACCATCATCTTCTTCTTCTTCTTCTCTCCTATGTGTTGTTTACTTCAAATTATAAGCTCTCCCACCCCCAATCAAAATGAAGAAAGAGGACCCAAAACTCAAGAATTAGATTCCCGTCAATAACATAGAATACATGAGCCAATCAAAAAGAAGAAAGAAAGAGGACCCAAACTCAAGAATTAGATTCCCGTCAATAACATAGAATACATGATGAGCGAGAATTTCATCACTTACTGTATAAATCATCATCCAGAAGGCCACAAAAATCAAGTCTTTATATCACTTACTACTAACAAAAGCTATACTTTCATCAATCAAAAGATAAAAAAAAAAAAAATCATCAGATCGAGAAATAAGATCCAAGACCCTCACCAGCTCATCCGCAACCGAGTCAGAACTCATCACCACCGGCGGTGCAACCGCCACTGCAGCCGCCGCCGGAGTTGACACGTCGACTGCCTCCTCGATCCCCTTCGCTATGCACCGATAGCTCACATCAACTACAGTCGAGCTCTGATGGATAATCTCGGCCCCCGCCACCATGCTAACCAACTCGAAACCCCTCGATTGAGGAACCAATCGAATCAGTAGAAGATGGAGAGTTCACGGTAGAACAAAGATCTAAACTTGATGAGATTTGATGCCAAGATTTCGAGGTTTGAGATGGATAAAATTAAGGATTAGCTTTCTTCTTTTTTTTTCCTTTTTTTTTTCCCTTTTCTTTTCTCGTTTTTTTTTTAGCGATTGTTCCCGCTGTGTAGATTAGGTTCCTGACGTCTTTAAGTTTATAGAAACGACGCTTTTGTAGATAAGTCCTGATATTATACGTTATTTGTATTGTTGAAGTTAACATCTTGGGCTGTCACCGCCATTGTCATTTTTACCCTTTGAGGAAAAAACATGTATTCTAATCTTTATTATTATTTCGTTTAAAAAAAAAAAAAAAGTAGCCCTGTATTTTTAAAGTCAGTCACTCTCTCTCGAACTACGACTCATCATCACTGGACGCTTATCTTATTTTTATTTATATTTCAAATATTTCATTTTTTTAAGAGTTTTCTGGTTTTATTAGATTTGATTTATGTTTATCTAATGCTCTCACTCTAATATGAATTCATATTTATCATCTTTTTAATTTCAACACGTGGTTAGAATCGATTCACGTAGACCCCAAGATAAAATTGTTAGATATTATTTTATTTTAATAAAATATAATTATTTTTCAGTTTATGGCTCATTAGAAGTTAAAAAAAAAACTCCACTAATAGTTATTTTTCTTAAAATGTGAGACACAGTTTGTGTAGTTACAATTACCCATCTTACTCCTATTTATATGTCCTTTTTGATGAGAGGGTGAGATATCAAGAGAAAATTTTATTAAGGAATAAGGATTTTAGTATGTAAGAAAGTCTATGAGATCCATCTTTTCATAAATATAAAGTTTTGGATAGACTAGGCAACAAATATCAAAAATTCTGTTGTTATTATTTTATTACAACAAGAATTTGAATTTGATTGTTATGGCTGGAGGTACGATTTATTCTTTCCACTCTTAAGTTTATATACAATCGTTCTATTTTTTGAAAATTACTAACAATTTAGTATCAGGGCCTTATCTCTAGTTTAGCAATCGGTTCAATCTTGTTTATCTTGTGAAAGGATAATTTAATCTTGTGATTATTTAAATATTAATAAGAGTCTTGATTTATTTCATCTTTATATCTTGTTTAGTTGAAAGGATTTGAATTTATTTCTTTCATGGTTGAATTTATCTCTATTTTTAAACATGCATGATAAGATAAATAGAGATAAAATAAATTAAAATAGAAAGATAAAATTCTATTTTTTTCTGCTTATTACTCTGTACAGACTGCATGTGCTTAGAATTATAATATGCAGTCGGCTGAAATTTTGTATAATGCAAAATAAAGTTTGTTGTTTCTTTACTGGATAACGTATTCTAATAGAATATTTGTTGGATTTTATCTCATTAATTATTGGAGAATAAAGAAAGTCTAATCATTATTATGATATTAGAATCCGTACTAAAATAGAATTATACTAGAAACTTAATTTTGTTTAGATTTTGGACTTATTGTTAATATTTTAGTAACTTTATGCAAATGCAATTTACAATTTGTGACTGTCTTGAAAATAAATTTTGAATTCAGGGACTTTTTTGCAGTTCTATAGAAATTTAGTATCCACAATATTAATCCAAATTAATTTCAATATGTTTCATGCAATTCAGAATTTACAGAACCAGCTCAGAAACTGTAATATTACAATTTAGGGGTTGTTTGTAATAAGATCCTAAAGTAACATATTATCTGTTTGAGATAAATTTGTAATTTAATTCTCATATTTATCTATTTGAGATAAATTAAATTTTTGAATGATATGAAAAGCGTGTATGAATTAAGTTCTTCTTTTATAAGTAGTATTTAGAAGCACTACTTATACATTATTGACATTAATTATAGACAATTTTAATGTCATATTAAAGTAACATTTGATTAATTAAGTAATTGTCACAGTATTCTTGATTATGATGATGTAAAGTGACAAAAAAATTTAATTTTAGTCACATATATTTATGACATCAACAATTGTAATTAAACATGAAAATATAGTGATTATCCCCACGTGGTGATTATTATATTATATTTAATTAGAGTAGGATAGTGAATTATGTTTAAAAAAATTCTTGTTGCCGACATGTCTAGAAATTTTTTGTATGAAAAAATAAAATACTAGTCCCATTATAAAGTAATCATTAAAAAATATGTATATTATGTGTCATAATGTATGCCCAAAGGAAAGGTTATGATGGCATGTGGATTTTTTGTTTGGATTAATTTACATGGGTAAATTTTTCATTTTTGCTTCATTGCATGTTTAGTAAGATTTGTTATTTACTTTGCAAGCTTAAGAAATTTATATATGAGCTAAAACAGGCATCCCGCCAATAGTGTTTAAAGTTTCATAATGTTATTTCTTTATTTGGTTTCATGGAGAATGTTATGGATCAGTGTATATACGATAAGGTCAGTGGGAGTAAAATGATCTTTTTTAGTTCCGTCTGTATATGATATTTTGCCTGCTTCAAGTGATTTGGGCTTGCTTCATGAAGTGAAGTAATTTCTTTCACAACAGTTTGACATGAAAGATATGAGTGAAGACTTTTATGTTATTGGCATAAAGATTGACAGAGACAGATCTCAAGAAATATTAAATCTGTCTCAAGAAACTTTTATTATTGAGAGATTTTGTATAAAGAATTATTCACCTTGTGTAGCACCAATTGTTAAAGGTGACAAATTTAACTTGAACCAATGCCCAAGTAATTATTTGGTTAAGGAATTTTGTTTCAGGGCTTCAGATTATTAACGCAATCTCTAAGTCATTGAAAATTTACTACGACAACTCCACTGCAGTGTTTTTGGCCAAGAATAATAAAAGTGAAAGTCACAGGCAGTGGCGTACGCAGGATTTTCACTCAGTGGAGGCGGAAATGTCATTCATAAAGTAAGAATTCCTAATTGACACACTCAGTGTACACAGGATTTTCACAGAGGAATTTTACTCAGTTAAAATGTTATACTCATTAGTTAACCAAGAACATGAATATTAACTAATAAATATGTATTCTAAACAACATAATACTTAAAATTTTGTAATGGTGCCCTTCCTTCAAAATCATAACATATAACAACTCTTAAGTAAAGGAAAAAATAAAAAACATATGATTAACAAATTATTAACCAACATACATCAAACAAATAAACAAAACCTAGATACATGTAGGATACAGAACTTAAAAGAAAAGTTATGTCAGAATCAATAGATTTGAAGTACGTACCTTAAAATTAATTTAGCCCTCGTCTGCGTTGTATTAATTGTCAACCGATGATGCATTGCAAAACGTAGGGAAGGGTTCTAGTATCTCAATTCTCAACACTACTGAACATAACAAATTTTCCCATTCTTTAATAGACAAATTTAAAAAATAAAGAAAACCGCATTATCTGTTCCCATAAACCTAAGGAAACATTTTTAACTAAATTTCTCTACTTTCTCTGCAAAAATAATGAAATTTATCGACAAAAAAGCATAAAAGGAAACCAAAAAAAATAAAATTTATAGCCAAAAGACCTGTTTCAGCTCTTCGACCACATCTCTCCGCTTCATCTCCTCTTCTGGCGACAGTTTCAATCTCTCTTTCAACATAAACTGAAACAAGAACAATAAGAATTCGACAATCACTCACTAAAAATCAAAAAGAAAATCAACAAGAACTCATTCAAAAACTCAGACCAATCAGCTGAACCAACATCTGCGAGATCTGCTGGTCAAGCTGGAGCCAGGTGGTCGGATCAAATCGTACTTCGGTCGAAAAATTAAAGGGGATCGGGTACCCAGGCCCAAGTCTCGCCATAGAGAATCCATCCGCCGCCTCTGGTAGAAGCGGAGGCAGGAGGGGCAAGGCTCTTCTGGAGCTCAGAGTCTCGGACACAGAGAGAGAGAGAGAGATCGAGGTTGTCTGTATGCGCTAGGGTTTTTTGAAGGCAATCGAGGCCGAGAGGTGAGAGCACTATGGGCTGAGTTTTTGTGAAGAGCTTTTTTTTTTTTGTGAACGAGGCGGGTGGTTATTTCATTTACAACCCGGTACAAAGATCCAATTTTGTGAACGAAGCGGGCAGTTCTGTCTTTTTACAATCCGACCCGTCCCAAATGCCCTATACTGCTCTGTGTGCGTGGATTTCAGTGGGAGCGACCAGCCCCACTCGCCCTCACTTGTGTCCGCCAATGGTCACAGGAGACATGTCAACATAAAGTATTTAAAACTTCGAAAACATGTGAAATCAAGTAAGGTGGCTATTGATCATATTACTACTAAATTGATGATTGCGGATCTTTTGACGAAAGGATTGCCATCTAAGACTTATAAGGAGCATGTTGAGCATATAGGACTCAGTTCTATTTTGTAATGGAGATATTCTTTATGCTTGTATCGCTTTTGATCGATATGAAAAATCTAGTTGATTCAAATTTGTCTTCTCATTTACTGTTTGTATACATAAAGTTGAGAGAATGACAATATGCATGTTTGAATATAAAATAGACCCTAAATGAGTATTTGAAAGCTCATTCATAAAGATATGACCCACATATTGTTCTGGTTCAAATGAAAAAGTTACATTGTAACATATGAAAGGTAATACTTGATCTTAGAGGACTTGCCTCCAAGATTCACGTGATTTAAACTTTTTTACTTGAGTATAAAGACATAGGAAAAAAATTTGTTCATGAATTAATTTTAAATTAATACATGTTAAGTATTTTATGGGGGCCAAGTGGGAGAATATTAGATATTATTTTATTTTGATAAAATATAACCATTTTCAGTTTACAGCCCATTAGAAGTTTAAAAAAAAAAAAAAATCCCATTATCAGTTATTTTTCTTAAAATGTGGGACGCAGTTTTTAGAGTTACAACTACTCATCTTACTCTTATTTATATCTCCTTTTTATAGGAAGATGATATATCAAGAGAAAATTTTATTCTTAAGGGATAAGAGTCTCTACTCTATAAGAAAGTCTATGAGATCCATCTTTTCATAAATATAAAGTTTTGGATAGATTAATTAAAGAATCCCAAAAAGTTTGTTGTTATTTATTTTATTACAATAAGAATTTGAATTTGATTGTTGTGGCTGGAGGTACGATCTATTCCTTCTGCTCTTAAGTTTATATACAATCGGTCTATTTTTTGGAAATTGCTAACAAAAATCACATAAACAAACCAAATAATATGATGTTTACGTGAGTCAGTCAGTTAAGCTCATTGTATATTTATGAGGCACTCAATTAGGGATGTCAAACAGGTCGGGGCCGGCTCGGACCAGGCACGAGCACGACGGGCCAAGGCCCAGTCAGGGCCAAGCTCACTTCGCCTGTGAAATTGGGGGTAGTCTGGCCCTAGCACGGGTCCTATTTGAAGAACTCGAGTCCGATACGTGACCCGACTGGAACGACACGGGCCGACCCGGACAGAATATTAATAAAAAATAATAATAAATTTAAAAAATTCTTAAAAATGTTTAAGTTAAAACTTATAAAAGTTGATGCTTTACAATGAATTCTAAAAATAAAAATTTGACAAAATTGCTATACGTTGTGAAATACCAATGTAATTTTTTTTGGTTAATAGTCTAATAAAATGGCTAAATGTATACAAATAAAATTAAAGTATAGATTAAAAAAATTAGAAATTTATCATTCACCTTCAAATATTTTTATCATTCATAAATAAAAAATTACAAGTTCTCAAGTCTTCATTCATCTTCTGGGGAGTTTTTAATGTATTCATCAATTTTATTTTTTTTTGCAAAAATTCCACCAGAAGCCCAATCTACCCATTGGAGGCTATTTCCCCAAAAAAAAAAAAAAAAAAACAAAAAACTCCCCAATGGTTAAAGAGAGACGTTGAGGGAGCCATTAGGGTTTTTTTGCAAAGAAAAATTGCAAAAAACTCCCCAATAGTACCCCCAGTAGTACCCCCAACGGCTCTTTGAGCCGTTAGAGAGGCGGACAGGGCTGAGCTTGTAACACCCGACTTAAATAAATTCGGATTATAGTCTAAATAATTTTCATTTAACCGGTGTATCAATCATGTTTAAACTTAATCCTAAATTTTTAGAAAAAAATACTAGAAGTAAATATAGATGTGTATATATATATATATGCATTAGTATTCTTCTTGGTACATTTTAATAATATGTATTTGATACATATTTATTAAAGGTATAATATTTGTAAATACTAATACCTAATCATAATATAAATACCTAAAATAACTTTTTAAATACCTAAAATAACTTTTTCCAAAAATATGTAAATTAGAGGTGTGTTGGCAAATTTTTGTGCAAATGAGAGGTGAGGTGGGCTTTAATTGAGATGTCTTGGAAATTGCAAAGAGAGGTGGCAAGTTTTAACAAATTAGGGAATATAATAAAATGAGGAAAATAATCTTTTTCCCAAAATTAACTTAACTATTTCCAAAACCCACTTCTTCTTCTTCTTTCGTTGGCTGAGAAACAAACCCACCCAAAAATTTCTTCTCCTCTTTGATCCACACTCTCTCTCTCTCTCTCTCTCTCACCCTTCGACTCCACCCCAGCCACGCCAGCAAGGGGGCGGCGGCCAGGGCGGCCTCGCTGACGGGCGGCGCGCGCGGCCAGCGACAGGGAGCCGCGGCGGAGGAACCTCAGGCGCGCGGCGCCGCGGCGGAGGAGCCTCAGGCGCGTGGGCGGCGCAGGGGAGCGTGCGGGCGGCGCCGGGGAGGAGGAAAAAGGGGGTTTTCGAGTTGGGTTCCGGGGAATCCGTGAATTGGATCGGATTCAGGATTTCTTCGAGCAAAGAATTTGGGGAAAAACAGAAGATTATTGAAGGTGAAAACCCTAAAAATTTCTTAAATAAATTTATATTTTTATCATGTTTAACTTGGGAATTTATTGAATTAGGGCTTGATTCGGTGGGTGAAAGAGGCGGTGTTCTTCGCGTGGGTTTTCATCAAACAAAGTGAGTAAACTAATTTTTTTTAATTAGACTAAAGTTTGGAAATTATAATCTTGAATGAATCAATGTTGGGTAAATCACCATTGGAAATACTTGTAGATATGTTGTTATGAACATAATGAGAATAGCAAGAGACTCTATGTTGTGGGATTTTCGGAAAGGAGAGGAAAATCATAGTACGTGTAGTTTAGGAATTATTCCCTCATAATATGTGTTCCCTAAATTAATGTTTTATTTGCATAATGAATAACTAGGAAACTTTCATATTGGCGAAGTAAGTTAAGGTAACACAGGGAAAAGTTTAGATTGCATATGTTATGGAACGGCATGAAGCCTTAGGTGTTATGTATATGTTTATACCGTTATTTTAGTTAGAAACTATTGGTATACAATTTCGGACTAGGCATTGTAGCATGGAATCGTAAAGGGAAATATGTTGATAATATGTATGTACCCGACATGTAAATTTTTGAGTGTTGTGATACGTTCTTTATAAAAGAATAAGTTGAATATATTAGGAGGTTATATATCTACATTAATGTTAACTCCTACAAGTGGATGGCTTGCCTACGTTTCGTAGTATATGAAGTATGTATGTGAAATTGTATGCTAAATTGAATGTATTATATATTGTTATTATGTGGAGGAAGGGGCCGTGTGAGAACCGGCAGGAGGAGGAAGACGGTGAAAATTTGTTTTATGTAATATATGTATATATTATTGGAGGAAGGGGCCGTGTGAGAACCGGTAGGTGGGGGAAGACGGCGATAACTTTATTTTTGTATTTGTGTATATTTATATGTTATTTGGAGGAAGGGGCCGAGCGCGAACCGGTAGGAGGGGGAAGACGGTGAAAATCATATTATGTGTATGAATATAATATATATATGTATTACTTGGAGGAAGGGCCGAGCGAGAACCGGCAGGAGGGGGAAGACGGTTACTATATTCATTTCTATTATGTGCTAAAGTGTAATAATAATAAGCTTTATTAAACTTTTCATGGTAGTTGAGACATCTAACTTAAAATGGGGATATGAAATAGCACAGTGGAAACCAACTTAGTAAACTTCTGTATCAAATTAAATCCAATTGGCATATGGAATGAGATTAGTAGATTTTAGATGGTTTACTCACGGAGCTTTCAAGCTCATGTATTTATTCATGTTGTAAATTTCAGGTTTGGATAAGGGTAAGAAGCCAATGTAAGTTCTAAAATCCTTTGGATATGGAGTGATCGACCCCTTTCATGTAGAACTTGTGATTTAAAATCTACTTCATGTTTTGTTTACTTTTGTAACTGCTGATTATATGTATATGTGGGAACCTGATGCATGAAAAGAAATTTTGGGTGTGGGAATGTAAGTATAACTCTGTGTGTGGCTATTTGAGTATAAACTTGGCAAGTAACCTTGATTTCATGTATGGAAAGACTTGGACAATGTTATGGTAAGTACAATGTATTGTGGGAAAGGAAGTTGTAATTTCTTTGGTGTTTGATGGGTGAATGCAAGATTTTGTAAGGAGATTTTATTTTTATCATGTTGATAAGTAGGCAAATTTTGCCGAAATGTTTTATTGGAGGTGTTGTGTCCATTATGGACCTTATATGTTGTGGTGTATATTGGCATGGTCTATATTTTAGGGGAGGTGCTGCCGAAATTTCGAAGAAATATTATTGGATTAGTTCTATATTATAAGAAATTACTGGGACCGTTACAGAGCCGCCTATCCCGTGTCCGAACGACTATTTGAGCTGTTGGGGACACAGTCCGAGCCTGACCTACCCGGGCCGTGTCAAAATCCGTGCCCGGGCTAGGTATGACCCGCCCGAGCCGTGGGCCACAATACCCGAACTCAAGTACGCGACCTACGGGGAGCCGGACTCAAGTCAGGTCTGGCTCAGGTACCACCCGTGCTGGACTGGGCCCATGCCAATCTGAGTCGTGCCCGTGTGGGTTGCCAGCCCGATTGACATCCCTACACTCAATATAAGAAATGCACTTGTGACCAAGAAAAATATAAAGATTATAAGAGAAGATTATCTCTTAGGTGCTCATCATCTCTTACTCGTGCAACTCTTATTTCTTCACAAATTTCAAAATCACTATAAACCACGATTTATGCACAAAAAAACATTTTATATAGTGTTCGCAAAGACTTGAGTCATCATCTTAAAAGACTAGCATTCTAAACAGAGTTGCTTGCTCAAATTATTATATATTCAAGACCATCTTCATGTCTAGTCGATATGGGATATTTGTTTGCACAAATCCCAGCAGTGTTATCTTTACAGTACTAAATAATCTTTGAAATCAAACAGACTCTAAATTGCCTATGTGCAAAAAGTACTAAACCGGCACCGGCTTGTCCGGCCATTCTGTATATATATTCAAGACCATCTTCATGTCTAGTCGATATGGGATATTTGTTCGCACAAATCCCAGCAGTGTTATCTTTACAGTACTAAATAATCTTTGAAATCAAACAGACTCTAAATTGCCTATGTGCAAAAAGTACTAAACCGGCACCGGCTTGTCCGGCCATTCTGTATGGCTTGAGGAAAAAACTGGAGATGCGGGGTTATCGATCCCTGTACCTCTCGCATGCTAAGCGAGCGCTCTACCATCTGAGTTACATCCCCTTTTGAATTTTATCCGAATTAAACATCTAAATCTCTTAATCAAGTCGTCCGCGCCTGTGCTCACCAGCTAGTGACACAGATGAACTTAAGATGGTTTTTGTCAGGGATTTCTATCCAAAAGAATCCAATTTAAATATAATTCAGTATTTCATTGTCACATTACAATTTGGTAACTGATACATTCATTCAACAACAGTATTTATACTCATCGTACAACAAATTAGAAGATGAAATACATCATGTTCTCATTCATAACCGATGCACGAAAACTATTCACAACATTCAGCTTCATGTTCTCTCTGGAGCTTCTCCCAAAGGCATAGCAGAAGCCTAGGCTCCTGATAGTGGGCAAGGACATAATCTGATTCTTGACCACTATATTATTCTTGTTTTCAAGGATCCAAATGCCCATAGCCATGTCTTCTAGTTTGTAAGAGCTGAAGCCAACACAACATGCAGCAGACTTGCTGGTTTTTTTTGCTTGAAATATTGATGTTATACATGGAATTCTGCGTTTTGAATCACCTGGTGGATAATTAGTATGCAATATTTGAACTCATTTTATGGAATATGGATGGAAATGTGTCTAAAAGAGAGTTATTCATGTGTATCAAAATCTGGATATAAATATATATGATATCACAATAAATCTGGATATAAAATGTGTATCATCAAAGATGCATGATGTCAGACCGTTTTTCTTTTAACAATATTCAACACTCGCTCTTCAAGCAGTTGTGGTGCCAAATTAATTACTCATTGGTTTATTTGAGATACAAATGGCATGACACCACATATAGGAAACATGACCTTCCCATTATATAAAGCTTTTATCTGTATTGGTGAGGTTAAATGTTGCTTAAAGATTAATAGTTTCACAATATTTGTTTTAATTCATATGTTATTCCATGTGATATGGAATTAAGTTATTTGAGAAGTTGGGGGAAATTGATTATAAAATCAGAATCAATATCATATGGAGATAAAATTTAACAAATAAAAGTTATTTTTTTTTTTATGAAAATGGAAATTCATAATCTCTGATAAGTTGTTCCAACAGCTTCATAAATCGAAGTATTAGAGTTGAAAACACAATATGTTTTTTTTTAAACATAAATAAGAAAAGGAAGATAAACCGGTGCAAGCAATGGCCACATACATGGAGAGGGCAACACAAAACAAATATATACGATTCGAGATTGTGTAACGGAAAATCAGGAATTGGTACAGTAGTAAAGCATCCAAAGCTATATTAAAAAGGCATATAGCAAATTTATTGGACAAAATATCTGGAAATTGAGGTGGAAATGTTAACTGTGGATAAACATATAACTGCATAGATGTTATATATGATTGTTACGATATAACATTTTATATTCACATTTTGAATAGATCCCTTTAAATTTGAGATATGTGATCGCAATATGCTAAAATAAATACTTGAAGCGCACTCAACCTGCACTTCCGAGTTCCCACAAGAAGCATTACTAACAGATAAAATAGGAGTTTCGAAGATTTGCCTAACTGTAAAGATTTAATACTTCTGCATTGCTATTATAACACTCAGCCTTTTACTATATTTGATGAAACTGAGAAAACTATATATATATATATATATATATATTTCTGTTGATGTTTTAATGTTCCGGTGCAATATTTAATTGTTTTTTTTTTTCAGGTTGTAATGAGTGTTTTGTAGCTCAAGTACTGTAGGTTAATATTGTACACTTCCATGATAGTGTTGGCCTGTTAGTAAACAAGATCCTTAAATTTGATATTATGAACAAACCAAACCCTAAATACTTGACTGGAAATCCTAATTTTGAATTAGAAATAATTCTCAAAACATTGAGGACCAGAATTGATTAAAATCCTTAGCAGAACCAGATGGGGTTTCAAGGACTGACCCGTGTAATTGGTTGCAGGTTCATTAACTCTATAAAAGTATGTGGGTTGGCGTTTTCTATCATTTACTCTTTATTAATGAAAACTCTTAATTATTAGTATATACACCAACTCTTTCAAAGCCAATTATTATGAGTATTGGGACATGCTATGCCTTGCCACACAGGCACACGCGTGGAACCGACGACGCTCAGGACCTGCAGACACGAATGCAGCTCTGTTCAAGAGGTTCTTGAACTGCTACATTTTATTTTATTTTATTTTATTTTATTCTGTTAATTTAAATATTGAATTAAAATTTTTGTTGAGATATTTACTTAGATTATTCGATTGTTTTCTTAACCTGGTAATCAGATCTGCAACAATTAAGTTGTTGCAACAGATTGGTTGTTGCAACAATCTGATTGTGCGAGCAGATCTGCGGGTGGCTGTTACAGCTGACGGAGGTTCGAGCAGCTATAAATACATACTTATCTCGTCCTCTCTTAGTACATAAAAAATCTATATCCATTGCTCTCTCTGTCCCTCTTTGCTAAGTTTTTCTTTTTCATCAGTTGGTGTACCGCGAGGACTTTTACCGCTAGAGGACAAGCCCGATTTATCGTCTGGATAAGGAGGCGAGTTTTGATCTTTTAGGGCATCGAATTTCACGACTGTATTCCCCAGACCAAAATTTCTTTAACTTCTTTTAATTTTTGTAGCATCTTAGCTTAATTAATCCTGTAAAATTATTGCATGTTTAAAAAATAGTACAAATTTTAACCAACGTGGTAGAACATAAAAGAAGGAAATGAAAACGAACATGGACAAGCAATGGCCTCCATTCACAGAAAGGATGACACAAAATAAATGTAGACGATCTACTCGAGATTGTCCAATGGAAGGTCAGGAATTGGGTTAGTAGTAAGGGATCCAAAGCTCTAGCAAATTCATTGGACAGTACAGAAGTGAGGCTCGTGAAGTTGAGGCGGATAGAGTAACTCTGGCTGGATGAACATATAACTAACTGAAATAGATGTTGTATCTGATTTCCACGAGATAGTAAATTACATTTTATATTCACATAATATTGAAAAGGTCTCTTTAAACTTGAGATTTGTGATCGCAATGCGCAAGAAAGTAGTTGAAGAGCACCTGGTTTCAAGCTGCACTTCTGGCTTCCTACCAGAAGCATTACTCGCATTTACTATATTTGCTGCAACTGATGAGAAAACTAGTTTTTTCTTTGAGGGTGTAATGAGTGTCTTTGTAGCCAAGTCCTCTAGGTTAATATTGTACAAATTCTATGATATAGTGTGTTGGCTTGTTAGCAAACAAGATCCTTAATTTTGATATTACGAACGAACCAAACAAACCCTAATTATTTGACTGTAAATCCTAAATTTGAATTAGAAATAATTCTCAAAACATGCAGGGCCAGAACTGATTAAGATCCTTAGGTGAACCAGGTGGGGTTTCAAGGACTAATCCGTGGAATTGGTTACAGGTTCAATATAAAAACTCATCATCTAATTTCTTATTGGTAAGCAAACTAAAGGGCATCATATTCTTCCTAATATATAGAAAATTTTCGTAAAGTCTAAGTGCTGATAGCATTCCAATATATAAATTTCTCACCTAATTTTGTTTTCGGAGGATACTTTTTTTTTTATTTTTTAGGCTGATCTAGTTTATTCTGAGCTTGAAATTTAGGCAATCTAATCTAATCTAGATAATGTGGGTTGTTTGTAGGATGTACACAAGCTTGTGGATTTGGTTTGGTTGGATCAAACAGTGAGGATGATGGTAAGGCATGTGAGGCCACCATCTTCTTGGATTCATTGGTCCAAGATCACCACCAAATCCCTACAGGAAATGTTGAGGATAGTTCTATCAAGCATGTAGGATTTCACAAGATGTGCATTGAGATAGAAATGACCGACGCCGTGTTTGGAATCGATTCTGACTTTAAATAATATTGTTCGACAGTCTTGAATTCAAACTTGTTTAACTGTTAGCTTCGATTATCTTCTGTCGCGATGAGAAATTGACTCTCATTGAACTCGTGCATTTGTGTGAATATGGAACACATTATGACATGTTACCCATTTTTGTACTTGAGTGGTCGTAATACAATAAATTAATCATTTTTTTCTCTTGTATATGCTATTTAATTTAAATAGAATTTGAATTAATCGTTTGATTTCTTTTGTAAAGAGTGATAATGTGACAGTTCAACTGCAAATTGAAAACCCTAGAAAATTTAGAGACTGCTAGAAAAAGTAAGTTCTTAACAATACACAAATAAGTTTTTCACAAGCTGAGCTATATAACACATAGATTAAGTTCTCACAATTAGATAATATGTTTGCAAATAAAACCTTAATAACGGGGCCAATGAAAAAAGTAATAACTTGAGGGGTATAACCGCATAAAACCCTTTCCCGACTAAAATCCATCTCTGTCCTCTCAAAATCGCCATCTTTCTCAACAGAGAGAAGAGAGTCAAGAGACCCAAAAGCCATGGTAATGGCGAGCTTGGCGAGGCGCAGGGCCGGAGACCTCCTCAGGTTGGAAGCGGTGCGGTGCTTCACGGTGTACCGCAGGTTCTCGTCTGCGGCGGCGGAGGAGAACGACGTGGTGGTGATCGGCGGCGGGCCCGGGGGCTACGTGGCGGCGATCAAGGCCGCGCAGCTGGGCCTCAAGACCACGTGCATCGAGAAGCGGGGTACTCTCGGCGGCACGTGCCTCAACGTTGGATGCATTCCTTCTAAGGTCCGTTCCAATTTTCATGAAATTAGGCTTTTGTTAGAGTTAGATTCAGTAGATTGGGTCAGTTTGGTGGTGAAGATTGAAACTTTGATTGATTGATTTTGAGCGTCAAGATGTTGCAAAGTTGAGTCCTTTTAAATCATCGACAGTCCACTGGTATATTGTCCAAAAAAAAACGATAAATAATAATAAAAAAAAGAATGAAAGAAGAAACAATATGATTTAGAATTTGTGGTCAGATTGCTCAATTAGAATTTTAGTTAAATAATGAGGATTCAATCCTCTATATGAGAATACTTTGAAGGTTCGCCTCATTAAAATATTAATGACAATATGCGCTCAGAATTTTTTTTCCTGAAGTGTAGATTTTACAGAGTCATTTTCATTAATTTTACTACAGTATTGAATATTTTAGAGTTAAAAGGATTAACTCAGTTGACAAAAATTTATCTCCATTTCTGAGTGTTATATGTTTTGCGGGGTGAAGAATTGTAATCCTGGAGGGTATGTTTTGCGGGGTTGAAGAATTGTAATCCTGGAGGGCCTTTGAATCTGCAGAGGAGCATTGTTAGTAATTACATCATCCTTCAGGCAAAAATTTGTTGAGAACTTCCAATTCATGAGAGCCTTCCTTATCTTGAACATCGTTATTGGTCGAAAGTAGAAACTATTTTTTTTTTTTCCTTGCTTTTGTTTACTTGGATTTCATTGTATTTGGTCTGAGTTCACCTTCTTTTTTTGTTAACAGAAGTCATAACAAGATTTTATAACACATGGTTTGTGGTGCAGAAGTTCAGTTACAAATCTTTGATGAGCAAAGAGTGTCTATTTTTGTTGATGGAACATTTAAGTTCAACTATAGCACACAAAACTGATAACACTCCCTCAGAAGAGCCCTCAAAGTTGTTTGGATGTTTTTCTTTAATAGGAAAGTTGTTTGGATGCTTTGTGAATGTGTGGTGGAGATTTTTCGCTGCGAATGACCAGACGGTCAATCCACACCACAAACGAGAGATGGAGTTTATAGTGTAAGTGTAAAACGGTGATCACAAGACAGAAAAGAGATGAAGACACATGATTTTTAAATGAAAATCCAAATCAAGAAAAATCACGGAGAGAAGAAGAAAATCCACTATAATCAGGCAATTTACAAGAATTAAAGGGATTATTTGGAGTTTCTTTGGATAAAATGTGGAAGCATTGGTAAGGTCTTGGTGTTAGGTCCAGAGAGAGGATCCAGCCTCCCTTCTCATTGGATATGAGGGTCTATTTATACTGAGCTGTTGGCGGTGAATGAGAGCTGACGAGGTCTCTGTAACTGCACGATTTTTATGTGCGGATTTGTTGTAACAGCCGTGATTATGGGCGCCGGACTATTGAAAAATTTCTTAACTGTCTATAACTGCTCGTTTTAAATGCAAGGGCGTTGCACGTTTTCAACGCGAGAGAGGAGAAGCGGTGTAATTGCAGGCGAAGATCTCAGTAATTGCTATTGGGGGCTCCCGGGGTGAAGTTGGGAAGCTTGGACTGTAAGTGACTCTGGAGGGTGATGTCTTTGAAGCAGGAGGTAACTCCTGGATGGCTCTGGGTGGCGGAGCTTGTCGAGAAGAAATGTCTTTGGTATGAAGGTTGACTTAGATAAGGTGCGGTCTAGAGTGATTCCGGGAGGATGTTGAGTGTTGGAGGCATCGGGACGGACTTGGAGTTGTGTACATCTCAGTGAGAGGTTTTTAGTTGCATGAACATGTGTCAACATCTTGATGAGGGAACCTTCATGCTATTGACACTAGGATATCATCAAAAATGCATGCATTGTTTTTAGACATACTCTTCCAAGACTTTGTCATGCCAAAATATCTTTGTCAACGACCAAGCGACAGGAATTCTGACTGATCAGATTGATGTAGAAACCCAATGGCATAATATCATGAGTAGAAAAGGTGTCATAGAAGTTGAATTCCTGATATTTAGACCTAAATTTTCATCTAGACTAGGTTTAATGCCGCTTCTCATAATTTCTATGTCCCATATTTAAACACAATTACTTTAAGTATAAATTTTCACAATTAGTCTCTCCACTCTATCTCTGTTGACTCTTCCCTACCCACTGGGAGCCTAGTGTGGGGAATGTGGGCACAATCTCATGATGGCAATAATATGAGGTTGATAGCTATTCACAAAGCTTGTCCAATACTTTTGTTTACTTCTCCTTATTTAAATGATGTTTGTTTTTGTTGACCATAAGAATTCATCTTGATGGTATTGTAATTTTGCTGTTATTGTTGTTACTATTTATAGTTTTATTCTGATTGAATCATTTGATATGCAAGATGATTAGGGCTTTCTATTTTAAGCATGCAAATGGGTATATTATTGTGACTTACTTTATATTCTAGTGCCTGCTTTATTAGCTTGATGATATATGCTTCTGATTTTGATCTGTTCAGGGTGTTCAGAGAGTTTTGGCATTTCTTAGATGAGATAACTCCACCAACTTCTCTTGTTCATCTAATAATTTTGAAGAACAGATTTGCCTTCCCCTAACATTTGCTAGGTGTAGAATGACATGAATTCTGTAGTAATAAAGAATAACCTAAAGCAAAGATGATTGTCAAGGGGAGAATCCTAGAACTCTTATGCTTACAAGAAAAATCTAAAAGACCCATGTAAACGAGAAAATGACCTTAAAATGCCTGTTTGTAGGGGTGTAGATAATTAGGAGTTAGCAGGGGAGATTGACAATAGGTTAAAATAAAATTGTTGATCATTTCTTAGTTTATTTGGATTATGTATTTGAGTATTAGCTGGACTCGTTGAAAACACCTGGATTGCTATTTCATAGACAGTTTAGACTTCAGAGTGAGAAGGCTTTAATTTCAGTGGATATTAATATATACACTAGCATGGTTCTTTGGTATCCAAGTTTGCACTAGAACTGCAAACCAGATAAGATTTTTTTCCCGTCACCATAAGTTCCGTGATTAATTGTAGACACTTTTGATTTCAGGTTTGCTATCTCTATATTTTTATTGCGTTCTTGTCATTTTATCTTTTCTAGAATGTTTTCTCATTGGCCCTTGTCCAACCTTGAAATTTTGTGCCAAATGTAAATTCTTAGCCAATGTTATTTAAGCTAAAAGTGTCTAATGATCATACTCAGGAGGCCACTAGGTAGGGGGGAGATACATATATCCTATCGCTCAGTTTAAACTCTAGGCTCATACATCCAAGGGAGCATGATAGTGTTGTACAAAAGTTTGTTTTTACTTAAAATGCATATTAGGTCGCAGTCCCCTACTTGTGTCCACTAGAATATTGGGAAATGATACCCATTCACTATGAATCAAATTGTCATCTATAATTGTATTTTGAAGTATTAAGGCCATTAAGAATCGTCTTCCCATAAAGTGACAACTGGAAGCAAACACTTTTTGGTCTCATCTTTCTCATTTTAGAACTATCTTGACTTTGGGAAATCTAATGATCTTGAGAAATTCAATACAGAAATTGTCGTTAAGTGTGATTCAGCTCCTTTTATGTCTTGAATTAATATTTTTTTTCCTGAAAATTTGGCTTTCATGACAATGACACCCTTTCCTTTCTCTATTTTCAGGCTTTACTCCACTCCTCACACATGTATCATGAAGCCAAGCATGCATTTGCTAGCCATGGGGTCAGGTTCTCTCAACTCGAAATTGATCTACCTGCCATGATGGCCCAGAAAGACAAAGCTGTCTCTGGCCTTACTCGTGGTATTGAAGGCCTATTCAAGAAGAACAAGGTGAACTACGTTAAAGGATACGGCAAGTTCGTCTCCCCCTCTGAAGTTTCTGTCGACACCATTGAAGGCAGTAACACAGTTGTCAAAGGCAAAAACATCATAATTGCCACCGGTTCTGATGTCAAATCCCTTTCTGGAGTCACGATTGACGAGAAGAAGATTGTCTCTTCTACTGGTGCTCTAGCCTTGAAAGAAATCCCCAAGAAACTCATAGTAATTGGTGCTGGTTACATTGGGCTGGAGATGGGCTCAGTCTGGGGCCGGCTTGGGTCTCAGGTGACTGTTGTTGAGTTTGCCCTGACATTGTCCCGACCATGGATGCTGAGGTCAGGAAACAGTTCCAGCGCATGCTTGAGAAGCAGAAGATGAAATTCATACTCAGAACGAAGGTGGTTGGCGTTGACACATCAGGTGAAGGTGTGAAGCTGACTCTAGAGCCAGCTGGTGGTGGTGAGCAGAGCACACTTGAAGCCGATGTAGTCCTCGTCTCAGCAGGCAGAGTTCCGTTCACAGCTGGGCTTGGGCTCGACGCAATTGGTGTTGAGACCGACAAGGCTGGAAGGATAACGGTTGACAAGAAGTTCACAACGAATGTGCCAGGCGTTTACGCCATTGGGGATGTGATCCCGGGGCCCATGCTTGCCCACAAGGCGGAAGAAGATGGAGTTGCTTGCGTGGAGTTCATTGCCGGAAAGGAAGGTCATGTGGACTATGACATGGTGCCCGGTGTGGTTTACACCCATCCTGAGGTCGCTTCCGTAGGGAAGACCGAGGAGCAGGTGAAGGCAACGGGGGTGACATACCGTGTGGGGAAATTTCCATTTATGGCAAACAGCCGAGCAAAGGCCATCGATGATGCTGATGGTATAGTTAAGATTTTGGCCGAGAAGGAGACAGACAAGATCTTGGGAGTGCATATCATGGCGCCCAATGCTGGGGAGCTGATCCATGAGGCTGTGCTTGCCCTGCAGTACGGAGCAACGAGTGAGGACATTGCTCGGACCTGCCATGCACACCCGACAATGAGCGAAGCGGTGAAGGAGGCGGCCATGGCTACCTATGACAAGCCTATTCACATCTAGAGCGCGAACCCTCGTTCATTTTTTATTTTTGCCCCCTTCACTTTGTTATTATGTTTTGGCTTGTGAAATAATACTGGAAATCAAGTAATTTGGAATCATCCCCTCACCCCCCATTGTTTGCAAAGATAGAGTAAGATTTTGTTCAAGGATTTCTTCAGCTGTTCTTCAATTTGGAGTAACTAATATAGAATTACAAATTGTAAGAGTTCATCTTTGCTTGGTGAATCTGTTCTTTTATTGTGGTTCTGGGTAAATGTCTTTGGCTTGCCCAATTTTGGTCTCATGAACTTCATTTCAATTTAGGGCTTATTTGGATGGTTATAGTTGGAACAACATGTGGTTCCAACTACAGTAAACCGCAATCTAATTGTTTGCATTTGTTTTGTTGTATTTAAAGGTAAATAGCAATCTAATTGTTTGTGTTTGTTTTGATATAGTTAAAGCTGCATGCATCTCTAAGTGCACTAGCTAGAGCTGTATTTAAGTCTCTTCGCTGTAATTGGAACTGCGACAAAATTAGTTGTATTTCAAACAACAACAGTTGAGAATAATAATAAAAAGTTTTTTTAACAATTTTTATACAATACTAATTCATCTTTCATTGAAGCAACAATTGTTCTCTATTTCTTACAGTGGAAACAACAGGAATAAAAGTTAAATGTAGCTGGAGCTACAATGTAGCTCCAACTACATTGTGGACCAAACAGCCACTTATCAACTCAAAAATTCTTAACTGGAAAATGAGAGAATTTGAAAGGAAACACAACATATTAGAATCACACAGGAACTTATGGATCAGATGAAGGGAAAAGGAAAAAAGTGACCAAATTCCATAATATGTGTAGATGAAAAATCAATGAGCTTGCAAACACTCTAGTCCTTTATCAGCCCTGTCCCAAATCAATATATGCAGCATTTCATCTGGTTTCTTCTCTATGTTTCTTCTCTATCAGCTTCGAGGGGCCTCTTTCTTGTAGTTCTTCGCGACCGTTGCAAATCTCTCCAAACCACGAAACAACACGCCTTCTGTAAACGGTTTCAGCGCCTGCATAAACAAAATATCTATTTTCAGTTGATGCAGTAGTCACCAGAATTTCTTGCTAGAATTCCATGAAACTTACCGATGCCACTGGACTTAGAATCTGAGGAACTTCGTAGGAAATAGTCAACTGCATCAGAGAGCGTGCGCGAAAAATTCATCAGAACAAGCTTTTGAAGAAGAAAGTATAATGAGTAAATAGATTAGAGAACAAGCATATCACACACACACACAACACACACACACACACACACACAAGTGTGTGTGTGTGTGTGTGTGTGTGTGTGTGTGTGTCACTCACTTCTATTCTGCATGAGGATGGACCTTTTGGAAAAAATCGAACTGCGCCTCTGCAAACAAGCATAAGATAGTTGGTGATGATAATGCCAGGATTAGAACATACAATTGATACACGGGCCAAAACATAATGAAGCAATCACATAATTTAACCAAAACTTAAAAAGAAAAAAATTATAAATAGGAGATATTATGTTCAGTGGTGTACTTGTTGGGAAGACCTTCCAAAGATCGCCAATGGATTTTCTGATTGCGGATTGGCTGCAATAAGAGAGAGAGTTAAACAAGATAGATTGTTTGCAGTATTTCTATAGACTGATAGAAGATGTATCTCTATGCTAAGAACAGGAATGTTGCATCTTACCTGCATGTTGCGTGCGAGCCAAGAGAATTCAACATTTCGACCAAGTACCTCATACTTTAGAGACCAGCGTGACAGGTCGGGCTTGTCTTTTAAGATCTGTAAGTAATATAGGCTGGTCAATTAAAAATGTATGTGCAAAGGGTGTTAAATAACAGAAAAATTATGCTCAAAATAAAACTTGTAACTAAATTCCAACCTATTCATTTTATTACTCATGCATAAAGTTGTGTTTAGTTGCATATAAAGTGAGAAAGAAACAAGAGAAACACTCTAATTTTTCTCTCACCTTATTTCTTCGCTTAAATTCTTTTCCTTGTTACTTTTAGTTGAGCCAGTAGGCAAAAGGTAGTCAAGCATACTGAGAATTAGCCATGTTGACATGATGGATCACAATTAGACAAGGGCATACTCAGTATGGTGAATAAATAAAGTATCTTGATAACCAAATAATGCAACAACAAATAGTTGCTAGGCAACATGTTACGAATAAAGGACGAAAAGAGTAGGGAAAAGAAGAAGACCAGAAATCATAGTAAAGAAAAATCACAAGCCACTTTATTGTTATCAGGCACCAACATCTCATCCTAAATTATATTGATGAACACAAAATTACCATAAGATATACATCAATGCATTCAAGTTCACAAAATGAGATGTCATATATTCAATTATTTGTTCTATAAAATGCATTAAAGGAATTGCACCAATAAGCTTTCAGCGTGTAGTTTTGAGCGCCTAGAGTGACTTCAATGAGGAAAAAAGCACGATGGAAAGAGAGTAAGAAAGAACACAGGTACACTAGTGAAACAGGTTTTACTAGCACCATTGAACTGATAGTTAAAACAGCTAGCATTTTCTTCGTCATCATATTGAAATTGGATCATACATAGAAACCAAGACCTTGAGATAGACATGGGCCGAAGAAGTAGAAATGAAGTCAATGGATTACCTTTAACAGATGCTAGCATGATGTCAAGCATTTTCAGTATATAATCATTCACCTACCTAGATGCAAATTTTCAAGATCGCTCTTCATGTCAATTATATTGAAAAGACCATGCACCTTCGTATACTAACCAAGAAGTTGATATGGATATCAGCTGGTGAACTACAAATGCCTTAACTATCAAAAGTGGTCTCCGTGTCAAGTATTGGATTCAACAAGCAAACAGTGATCAGAATATGTTGACAGATGCTAGGACAATGTCATCCATTTTCAATGTGTAGTCATAAATGAACTCAACACAAATTTCCATTTCTTATTTATGTTTATATTGCATATTAGAAGACATTACTTCTTTATGAAATCTATATCATTTAAGTGAATTACTAAGCTCCTAAGCAGAGTCATGAATGAACTCACATGACATTACTACGAACCTTAACAGATGATATAAATGGCATCCATTCTGGGATTCGTTCGCGATCTGAATAACAGTCGTAGGCAACAGAAGCAGGAACATCAATTTCAATCTCAGCCCTGCATCCACATGGGCATACAATAACTAGTATTTATCTCACTAATACCTCATATAATTAGTATAATTAGTATCTCAAGAGAACTATTGAAAATTATTACAACTAAGGTTGAAATGTAAAGTTAACTATAAACGCAACAAGAACAACATCAATTTATGTGACGCGCTTTCACATCTCATAGATATTTAGCAAGGAGATAATCTGGCTTGAGCTGCCACAAGAAATGCACATCATGTCATAAAATAACATTAATAGTATGCATCTTGCACATATAAAAAAAAAAATCTTCGGAAACTCAGTCCAGAAAATATTTTCTACTATTTATTTCTGTTTTTACAGGAACCTGTTTCAGTATACACTTGTAAATACACCACTTGTCATCTCGCAGAACTGAACTTCCAATCAAGATAATAAATTGCTACATTCTAAGCCCCCTCGTTAGCTGCAAGAATAAAACAGTTTAAGAAGCATACTGACCACCAATATTTCAGAAAAACAATCCCCTTGTTGATTCTTTGAGATACTTTCTTTATATACCAATCTGAACTAATAAGATCAACTTAACTTTTCTATTGTGTAGAAGATATATGGTATAGCTTTAGCTATCAATTCTAAATGTATACTTCCTCGAGACTATGAAACCAAACTACCAACATAACATAGAACATCATATCAGCTTCAACTGAGTGTGTTTTGGCAAATCGCACCAGGTGTGTAATATCCCCTAACTAATAATACTGTATTTCTATTTTATTAATTATAGTTAGATTTACCTATTGATTAATTTATTTTATACATGTGTATAGATACATGTACATACATATTAAGTGTATATGTTTGATTTACATTTATACTAGTATATGTATGTATTATATTTTATACAATAGTGTTAGCATTACTATTATTATTATGTTATGGTTGGTATTATTCCTATTTGATCTCCTTTTCAACCCATAATCCTATTATCCAATAAACCATAACTTATTTAACTCATATCCAAATAAAATAAAATAAAATAAAATAAATTTAAACAAAAATATATATAGTAAAAATAATAAGATATAATTATGTGCATAAATTGTTTATTCAAAGTTTTGAACCCTTGTCTTTTTACCAAATCCCAATATCTAAACCATAATGCCACATTGGCGTGTGGTTAGGTTGGAAGTCTAATTTATTTAAACAAATCTAAAGCCATTTAAGTTTCAAATTTTCAACTGAAAGTTCTCATGAGATCTTTAGGGATCTTTATCCTAACAATCTGGATTCACATCTTAACAAACTGATTGCTAAACATCATAACCTAAAAGATTTTATCTTATTATATTACCCTAACTCTTTTCTTCTCTGCAAGAAAAAGAAGAAAGAACGACAATCAGAAAGAACTCTCAACCCATCATTCTCATCCTCTTCACCCTCCTTGGAGTTGGAGTTGATCGTGACGGAACGGGTCCGAGGCGTGGAGGTTGAGAAGGAGGCGTGGAGATTGAGAAGCAGGCTAAATCCAGTAAGTAAAAACTTAATTTTTATAGATTAAAATATTTAATTGAAATATCATGATTTAAAAATTTTATTCTTGTTATGAAACCTAGATCTCCCCTAATATCTAAATTTATATGAATTAAAGTTTAATAACATATCATGATTTAAAATTCCTTCTTTTATGAAACTGAAAATTTATCCAATAATACGAATAGAATGAATTTGTATGGATTAAAATTCTAATTAAATTGAAATTACCAAGTCTAGATCCACCTTCCCATAAATCTTTTCATTAAAAACATCACCTTTGTTTAAATAAAACATATAAAAGAAATATACTATAACCCTAATTAGATTATAGGAAAAAAAAAAGAAATTCAAGTTATAAAAAAATGAGAAAAAGAAAATATTCAAAAAAAATTAAAAATAAGGAAGGGGGCTGCTCTCGGCCGAAGCCGAGAGCAGCTGCTTCTCCCCCTAATTAGGCCAGGCCCGTGGCCTGGGCTACCACTGGGCCAAGCCAAGAAACAAAAAAAAAAAAAAGAAAAAAAAAGAAAGAAAGAAAGAAAAAGAAGGCTGGGCCGAAACTGGCCCAGCCCCACAAGAAAAAAAAAAAGGAAACTGGGCCGTCATTGGCCCAGCCTAAAAGAAAAGAAATAAAAAGGAAAAAGAATGAAAAAGGAAGCTGGGCCTAGCTTATTGGGCCAGGCCAGAAAACAGAAAAGAAAAGAAAAAAAATACAAATTATTCAGAAGCCCAATTGCAGTCCAGCCCACAGATTTTGGGTTCTAATCCATTTTAACCCGACCCAAATACAAAAACAGACCCGCTAACATGTTGAAAAACAATTTATTGTATAGATAAAAATCTGAAACAAATAATTAAAAATAGGGATAAATATCTAAATAACCCCTAGAATCTACTAAAATTTTTTGGAATTGTTTGCAGCTCAAATTGGACTGAAATACTGCTTTTTAAGTAGAAACCTTCTACTTCAACATTCAGACTCGTTAAGAAAATTGCAGGTTTTTAACCATTTAAACCCCACAAAAATCAGTAAATAAAATCTAAATAATCTTATAAACTCATTGTATCATCCTACAACTTTGTTTTAAGCTCTGGACCATCTATTTAATTTAAAATACTGAATAAATAAGATATCTCATGTAAAATCCGACATATGTAAATTCAATATCTTATGTAAATTTGAATGTATTTAATGTAGATTCTTCGAATTGGTTATTAGACGCGTGATAAGACCAGGTGAGTGTTCTTTGTTTTCATATTGAATATTTCGATATTATTTCATGTGAGTACTTTTAACTTGTTTTAATAGAGTTATTTTATGTTTAAATAATGTTCATGTTTAATTATTGTTCATGCACGACAATTATTTATCATGTTCACATATTAATGCATAATGAATAAACCCAGAAGATTACATTGCCGATTCTAAAAAAATATCATAATATAATGATACCACTTAAGTGACCTCACTGATTATACATGGTACCTACCTGATAAATATATTGTTCATATTACTGAAAGTTACTGGAAAGTATAGTTACGTAACGCTCGGTACAGCTCTATTCATCGTATACACGGTTACTGTTACTGTTCACTGTTCTTATTACTGTTCACCGTGTATACGATTACTGTTACTGTATTGTACTGTTACTGTCATTGTATCATCCCAATGTTCTACGTGACATGATATTGATTACTCTAATTGAATTAAATAATAATGTAAATGGACAAGTTACACTGGGATTGGGGAAATTGATGGAGGAGACAGCGTCTGTATTTTGGGTGGACCTAGGATACATGTTGCGCAGCCGACTACGGTTCCACTGCAGGATTCCGGGGGATAACTGACATCCTATCTGTTATTGTTCCACAGTGTTACTGTAAGCTATTGTTCCACAGTGATACTATGAGTACTGTTTCTGTTACTGACTACCTGGCGGTAGGGCCTGATTCAGCGCCAGGCATCTGGGCCGTGGTCCCGAGTATGTACGGGACCCACCTAAAACATGGACAACGTCTCCAACCAATCAGTTTCAATAATTTAGGACTTCGATTGACATGTATGATAGGCGTAGTATAGGATGCGTCTACTGCATGTGGCAATTGGTGTTCACTAACATAATAAATAATAATGAACTGTTTAAAATGTATTGTGACACACTGTAATCACCTGACTGTACATGTATATAAACTATGATAGACATATGATTGAACACATGACCCGATTGTATACCAAACTAGTGACATATGCTAGATTACACATTTTGATATTAGTTGTTTCCTTTTATCATGACACCAGTTACAATCGTTCATAACTTTGTTCTTGACATTGATTATCTTGTTATCCTTCATTTCAGTGATCATGTTTTCATTACTTATATTGTTTTTATGCACGAGCACTTTTCCTTTACATACACACTCACTAGGTCGCTTCTGACGACCCTGAATTTGCACGTCTAGGGTTTTGGATATCTTCTTATATTGTTCAGGTATTCGTTGAGCTCGTGCGCTTCGTAAGGAGTTGGAGGTTCTCTTTTTTTTGGTATTCTTTCCTTCCTTTATTCCTGCTATTATTCTTTGATTCATGTATATCACACTTAGCTTCTATTTCATTCCTTATTTCATCTGGGATCATGTGTAGTCATTATATGTATTATTGCAGTGATCGTTAATATTATGATTTAGATTTATAACTTGTTCAGGTTACTTTAGGCTTAGCGTGTATACGTGGGGTATTTTCCTCGCGTATATACGTCGCCGACTCTCGTCGCGACTCCGTTTCAGCGTATTTTGAGAAGCGGGGCGTGACAAGGTGATCCCATGGAACCCTGAAACTATTGTTTTCATGAGGCTTCATGAACTGCAAAAACTAGTTGTTCTGATTTTGGGAATTGTTTGGACTCGTGAGCCTAAATAGGTGAAACTATCATTCCCTGATTAATTTCCAAATGTGTGCTCTCTCCTACTTGTTAAAATTCATGTGTATGGTTTTATGAGAGGATTTGAAACTAGTATAATATTTAGGCCATAAGTGAAGAATAAGCTTTTCAGATAACTCGATACATTAAATGCATGCAACAAAATAGCCAAAAGTAGACGTAATATGTTGGTTCTGCTTTGTGATGCATAAGTATTCATAGCTTACTCCAGTTCGAAAATTATGTAAGAAAGCATATTGTTTGATAGCCTATTCTGGCAGTGAAGCATAATAATATAATAAAGTCGATAAGAAATATTATTCAATTGAAAAGAAGGGCATTCTGAAGTAAGTTAGTAAACGAAACAAATGATTCCAAGTATTTGAAAGCCACATAGAGCTAAGAAACATTTGCCCATCACTCACCAAATTCTATGATGCCAAATAGACACATACATAGCTAATACTAATGAGCGAGACAGGTACGTAGAAAATTCTACACTATTTTGAACATAGTTGTACGATTAGTAGGAAATGGAAGTAGTCAATACAAATTTCCACATGAAAGCCTAGAAGTTGAAACTTTTACATGAAAATATTGCAATTCCAAGCAATATCCATAGGAGGAGGCCACATAATGAGTTATAGCCATGGTTTAAATCTCAGTATTGGTATTGGCTGTAGGTTTTTAGTATGTGAATCAGCAATATCATCTCTTTATCAGCCATTTCGGCTCATTATATCAGAAATATAAGTATTCTTTCGGTCATAGCGGGTCGTATTGGCAATATAGTATCGGGTGATATTTCAAACCTTGGCCTTTACACAAATTACAATGTAATATACATCCTGATACAGGAGACCAAAGAATAAGGCAAGACAAACAGAAGACCAAAATAACTTAATCTATCGACAGTCTTTCTTTGGGACTTTCGACATGTTTTTTTCTGAAAGTAAGGATCTGTCAGTTCTCCCTTAGTTGTCGACAACCAACAACTTATTACGTATGTAGGCTGTCTAAAAAACAGACAAGCCTTTAAAAGCAGAGATCCAAGCTCAGGGCGCGTTGGCTCGATACCCGCGTCTCAGCATCAGGACGCGTTGGCTCGATACCCGCGTCTCAGCATCAGGACGCGTTGGCTCGATACCCGCGTCTCGGCATCAGGACGCGTTGGCTCAACGCCCGCGTCTCAGCATCAGGACGCGTTGGCTCAACGCCCGCGTCTCAGCATCAGGACGCGTTGGCTCGACACCCGCGTCTCAGTTGCAACTACCCGAAATAAGGGGCCAGTCACCGCACATGTAGCGGGAAGTGGCCCTCATTGTGGAGCGTTTTCAGGGGGGCACGTTCATCCCCAGGGACCTCTATAAATAGCCCTGTTGGCATCAACACAGACGCACACGCATAGAGAGATACACGCACAATCACCGGACGAAGGCATCACCAACAGAGAAGGAGAGAAGACTCTTCAGCAAGCTTACTGTGTACTAGCTGCTCTTTGCCTAGCTCCTCTTCTAAAGTTTTGGTAGACAGAGCCGAGTTACTCTCTCTACCGACCGAAGAGAAGATCCCCGACGGTCCAAACAGTCATCCGGTCAACGGAGAACAAGATTCACTCTCCACCGCCACACGAAGAACCCAGCATTAAACAAAGGGGGGATTCAAGACTCAACATCCTCCCTCCCTTGTAACCGGAAAGAAAGGAAAGTCTGGTTGTAATTGTTTCAACTGATTCAAGGAAATATTTTACACCCCGATTCTTCTCCCCTAATCTCCTTCCGGGCACCTACAAGAGATGGCGACTCCGCTGGGGAATCTGTTTGTCACTGATGAACAAGCTGTGGCGCAGGATGATGTTCTCCGTAAGGGGAAGATGGTCGAAACGCTCGTTGTCGAGTTCGACCAGGCGAAGTATGAAGAGTTCCTCTCTTCTGACTCCAAGAGCCCAAAGACCCGCGTCTGCCGCAGGGTCTCAACTGAAAAGCTACCCGAAGCCCAATCTGAGGCTCTGCCGGGTGCCGATGCCCGCTGTGCCAAGACAAGGTCACACGCCAACGCCTCCCAAAAGGCCCGTGTGACCTCAGGCACTGCTGTTGCGATCAACCGCGTCGCACAGAACACACGCGCCAACGCCTCCCAGAAGGCCCGCGTGGTCCCAGGCACCACTGCTGCTGCGATCAACTGCGTTGCGCAGAATACCCGCGTCAACGTCTCTCAGGAGACCCGTGTGGTGAACACTCCTGGTTCTGTAAACCAGGAGGTTGTTGGTTTCTCCCCTCCTCCACGACGCAACCGGAATGCTGAGCGTCGACAGAGGAGACGCGCGCGTCAACTCCAAGTCGGAACCGTTGGTTGTCTGACCGGGGGTGGACGCGGCGTACAATATGATGCCTTGCCCGCACCTCGTCCAGTGCGTGAGATCCGCGTTTGGCGACCCAAACGCGATACTCCTCAAGTTGAGTCCTCCGAGGACCAACTCATCAAACGCCAGGGTGAAACCTCCGCGTCTTTCCAAACGCAGGAAGCACGCACTCATAGGCGTGGGGCCCAGCAGCCCACTCTCTCTCAAGCAACTCTGCCCAAACGCATCAGGCAGCAACGCGAGACTCGCGCGCGCGCGTCATACAGCCGCGTTATGAGAGCCGCGTCCCTGAAGTCTGCGTCCAGGCTGAACAGCACATGACTGTCCCCCGTCTTCGACGTTGCGAGACCAGTCTCCTTAATCCCCCTCCCACGGATTTGAGGGATTATTTGACAAGGAAAAGAAGTGCCAATCAAGCCACTTCGTCATGCTGCTGTCAACAGCTCATCCATATGCTCTCTGGATGCCATTATGGATCAGGCGTGCACCAGCAGTCCTTAATCAAACAGCTGACCCTGATTCCCCCGTCAGCCAAAAGAAGACGCTCCCACAGAAGGAGAACCTTCTCAGATGTTGAATACCCGGAGCTTACTGCAAACATGACTAGCAGAAGCAAGGGAAAACAACCAATGGTCAACTCAGAGGAATCAGACTCTGAGCCGGAGGGGGTGTATCGACACACTCGCACCCGGACGGGGGCCATCCCCCAATTGACTATAATGCCTTAGCCGCGGCATTAGAATGGGTGATTCTCACTCCGCTGTAGTGGAGTCGCAGGCTTCAAACTCTTCCGTCGAGAAGGAGGCTTCCGCCTACATGGCAGACACTCCTGAGGAGACGGCCAGGCGTTTAGAACAGACGCAGAAGCGCCAGATGGATATAATCGCCTCTCAACAGAGATCCATTGACTCCCTCAAGCATATGCTTGAGAAATTGCTTGAAGAAAGAGCGAGATCTCCTCCTAGAAGGCCGAAGGGGAAAGGTAGAAAGGGAGGAAGCCCACCCTCCGAACCTTCCGACGAGACACGACGATCTACCTCGGATGTGTCCAAACCCTCGTCGCAGGCAAGAAGCGACCCAGACCCGGAAAAGGCTCATGCTAAAAGAATGAGCCTGCTGGAGCAACGACTCAATGCCCTTGCCAGTCGTAAAGATCTCCAAGAGGCTGGAGTAGTCCGGCCCTATCCGGCCGAGTGGGACTTAGTCCCGTACCCTCCTAAGTTCAAGGCTCCAACTCTCCAAGCATTTGACGGGAAGGGGTCACCCAACCAGCACATCTACTACTTCAAATCCCAGACCGGGAATGTAGTAGATAACGACGCTATACTGGCGCGACTGTTCATAGGCACCCTGAAAGGGTTGGCCTTTGAATGGTTCATGAAGCTCCCAGAAGGTTCAATCAAGAACTGGAGTGACTTGGAGAAGCTGTTTCTGACACGCTTCTTCGAAGATGATTCGGAAGTGACAATGCCTACCCTTTTAGCTACCAAACAGCGAAAGGGAGAGTCCGTTAAGTCTTTCGTAGAAAGATTTCGGAACGTGGCACTCCGATGTCCAAGCGGCATGACCCAGGCCACCCTGGTGGAAACATGTCGTCATAATCTCCAGACCTCACTCCTTGCTCAAATAGGAGTTGCTGAAAGCCGCACCTGGAAACAATTAGTCCAGCAAGGTGAACAGGCTGAGGAGATTGTCGCCCGCGTCCGTGCGGAGGAAGGCAAGCCGCGGCCGGAAAGGTCAACAAGGCGTGCACCGGCACCAGACACATCCCTCCAAACAAAGCGGAAGGATAATTTGGCAACAGAGACCAAATCTCCCGCCAAACCTCAAACAGGCAGGGCGAGTGGCTCTTCAAGCCAGCCACGCCCCAACAAGCAGTATTCCTTCAAGGAGGAACATGTCGATTCGCTCTTCAAGCTACTCAACAAGAGCAATCGACTGAAGCTCCCTGAAGTTAGACGCCCAGAGGAAGTCGGCAAGACCGACAATCCCAACTACTGTATGTACCACAGAATGTTGGGACATCCTACCAAAAGCTGCTATGTCTTCAAGGACATCCTCCAGGCTCTGATTGACGCGGAAGTGTTAAAACTCCGACCAGAGCAGAAGAAAGTGACGGCCAATGTGACGTCAGTTCTCCAGTTCGGGAGACAACCTCCTACACCTGCAGGGGTAACTCCTATTCCAAGGGGGAGAATTAAGAGTGGTCAACACAGACCCTCACCAGCAACAGGAGAAGGGCTTGGTAGCCGTCCCTACACCTCGGGGGGAAACCATGTGGGTCCACCCTGACCTCGTCGATGAATAACAATGGACTACTGTGACCAACAGAAAGTCCAAAGGCAAGGCAAAAGCTTCATCGTGCCATGTGATCTGCGCTTCCTCTCGAGAAGCGGATACTGATGTTCCCTCGTTGACTGACTCAGAAGAGGAAACAATAGTCCTGGCCGCAGAGCCCAGCCAACCGACGGCGGGGACCCGTTCAGGACAGGCATACTTGAAGCAGTACGGTGAGACGGCAGCGGCTCCTCCGCAACCAGCCGTAGAACCAGCCAAGCCCTCCACAAAACCACCTGTGGAGAAACAGAAAGAAACCCGGTTTTCTCGGGTTCTTTCAAAAGGTGCAGCGGAAGGATCCTCGACACCTTACCGCTTCGATGTCTTGGCTCAACTAGCCAACATCCCGGCACGCATCACCTTGTATGAACTCCTGAGGCTATCAAAGTCAACCAGAGAGGCTCTACAAGAAGCTTTGGCAAATGTTGAGGTCTTCATGACCCGCGTGCCAAGGGAGGAAGATGTAGAGGATTGCCTCCACGCCTCCCCAAATGCTCCCTGCATCACCTTCACAACAGACGACATGCAGGTTAAAGGGAAGCATGACCGACCCCTATACTTCACAGGATATATCGGGTCGTCCGAGGTAAATCGCATCCAGGTAGACCCAGGGTCCGCGCTGAGTATCATACCTCGCCGAGTCATGCAATTTCTGGGCATTCCTACCCATCGTCTGAGCCCTACCCAGACAACTATTTATGGGTTTAATGCCAATAGCTCCCGTCCGATGGGGAAGATCAAGCTCAAATGCCAGATCGGGAGCCTCAAGTCGGAAGTGACATGCTACGTCATTGACGCTGACACTTCCTACAACCTGTTGCTGGACGACCATGGATTCACCGTAATTCCATCGTTCCCTCCATTCTCCACCAAGTCATGAAATACATTGACGAGAGTGGACAAGTTCGAACGTTGATTGCCGAAAGGCATCCGTTTAAAGGGGTTGAAAATTATTTCACGGACTCCCTCCTATATCAGGATCCTGAGGAGACTAATGAAACCCCGCAACCAGAGGAGCTAGACTCTGGTAATGAGGCTGACATTGAGCCTGAGAACGAAGAGTGCCTGTGGGAGTTGGAACCCTTGTAAAGAGCACTAATAAGCTCGATGTTGATAACACCACCGACGATGCGGGTGGTTGGTACATTAATGAAGATTTAGATTTTGCGTATTTTCCCGTGTATGTTTCCGATTCAATACCGTCGGATACTACTACCGACGTGGACGATGACCTCTGGTCGGCAATGGATGCTTTGACATCTTTGCATGTACCGGTGAAATCATCCTTCGGGACATACCAAGATAATGGTAATGCGCAAGAATCTATATTTATGGTTCCAGCCAGACGAAAAGGCCAAAGACCAATACTTTTTGGCCGAATCTCGTCTGAACCGATGCGTCACGAAGAGTCGGAAGGCGAGGATGAATCCCCTCAGTTCGATCATTATGAACCAAAAGCACTCAAGATGATGAAGTGCATGGGATATGACCTAACCAACAGGCCCGGATTAAACTTCGGTAAAGGAAGGAGAACGCTGCTCCGGTCCTTTGTGCCAAAAGGGAAAGCACCTGATTATTATCATCAGACGCGCCGGGGGTTGGGCTATGTATCAACTCCAGTCCCATCAGCCTCTGATTCTCGAGAGTCGTCAGGTCACGATTGCTCTTCAGACACGTCATCGTGGGAGTCAGATGTCAGTGTCGGCAACATCTTCAAAGGGCTTTCAGTAAACATGGTTTCAACAGGCCATCTGGAAGATGAAGATGAAGAAATGATCCAAGCTGATACAGATCCATGGATCAAACATTTAAATGCTCTTTGGGATACCCGCTTTGAACAGCGTGAGCCACCCACAGAAGACAAGGTTGTTCAGATCAACCTAGGAGATGAGGCCAACCCCAAGCCCATTTTCATAAGTGACGGCTTGTCACCTTCGGAAAAGGAGGATCTAATATCTCTTGTACAAGAGTATATAGACGTCTTCGCCTGGAATTATGAGGACATGCCTGGACTTGATCCTCAAGTGGCTATGCATCGCCTCAACATCAATCCGGACATGAAGCCTGTTAAACAACAGCAGCGACGGTTCCGTCCAGAGATATTGGAGGCAATTCAATCAGAAGTCAGAAAGCTTATTGATTCTGGCTTCATCAGGGAGGAACAGCATCCCGACTGGGTAGCCAACATCGTCCCCGTCACCAAGAAGAATGGGAAGATCCGGATCTGCATCGACTTCTGTGATCTAAACGAGGCCTGCCCCAAAGACGAATTGATGGGGACATCACACCAGCAATAGTTATCTTTTTATGCCTTAGTCTATTTTTGAGTTTAGATTTTTCTTTTATTATAAACTTAGTCCCACATCGGTTGTGATGGGAAAGTTCACTTTGTAAGAGCCTATATAAGAGGCTCAACTCAATGAATAAGCAGACAATGATTAAATAAAACTTTTCCAGTTAAAATTTCAGAGCTCTTGGGTTCTTGAGATAGGGGTGTGAAGCCCGTGGTGCAAGGGGTGTGAAGCCCGCGTAAGGGGTGCGAAGCCCAAAGTTATCTGGTTCTTTCTCCAACCCTAATCTCTCTTTTCATTTTATTTCTTGTAAACCCTAGTTTTCTTTTTTATTTGTATTCGAAGGTGATTGCGATCCTGTATTACATCAATTTGGTATCAGAGCTTTGGTCTCAATCCCCTTCGAATTTCTTCTCTTCCCCAAATCCTAAATCTAGATCTGGATCTCTAGATCTAGATCTACTTTACAAAAAAAAATCGATTATTGTTAGATCTAGATCTAAATCTATAGATCTATTTAGATCTACTTTGCCCAAAAAGAAAAAAAGAAAAAAAACAGAAAAAAAACAGAAAAACAGAAAAAAAAAACAGAAAAAAACAAAAAAGAGGGAAGAAACAGGAGAAAAAAAAAGAGAGATTTTTTTAAAAAGTTACTGTTCACCGTGAACAGTAATTACTGTTCACTGTGAACAGTAATTACTGTTCATCGGTTACTGTTCACAGTGAACAGTACCGCCATCTCCCACCCCAACCAGTCCGGAATCTGTTTCTCGCCCGTTCGGAGTCCGTTTTGAGCTCTGTTCGAAGCGTTGGGTTCGTGACTGAGCCCCGAAGCCATTACAAAGATTTCATAGCACTTGAGCAACAGATCTGATCTCCACTAGCTCGTATTTGGCACCAGTACTGTCTCAGCAGCAGAGAATCAGTGTTCTGACACATCTTCAGCCCAATTTGAGTCCAATTCAAGCTACCGATTTATTGGGTAACATCTGATCTTTATGCATTGAGTTTTATTCATGAGATTTTACTTTTGTGGCAAATACATTTATACTGATGGGGATGAAAAGGGTTGAAAGTGACATGTATGCAGCTCTCCCGTATTTTCGGGGTTTTTATGATCAAGATGGGTATGAAAAGTGGGAAAACCATCTTGAGCATTTTTTCAGGTATTTCTCCTTGACACCTGCGCAGAAGTGTCATTATGCCCAAATGAAGTTAGCTGGAGAAGCTTATTGGTGGTGGGAACACAATCATATCAACTGTCGAGATTGGCTTATCCTACAAGAACTTCTTCATGCCCGGTATGCTCCACATCTCGAGGGGCCACAATTCAGCGATTTGGTTGCTGAATGTAAGGAGATTCTCGCTGGCATGATTAAGAAGCTAGAAAGTAAGCCGATACAGGCTGTTGAAAATCCAGAATCAGAGCCAGAAATTGATGACAATCTAGAGCCAAAGCCGGAAGTTTATGATACGCCAGAGCCAAGACCAGAAGTTATTGCTGAGTCGGTGTCACAGAAAGAAGAGGTTTCCTCACAGCCTATGAAAGTTGAGGTCTCCCTATTGAGACCCTTGTAGATCTTCCAGCGGAGCCTACTTTGAAGTTAGTACCACCATTGGCAGCTATGAGTGTATCATTTTTTTTTAAGATCGCCTGATGTGTACGACCAATTGCAGATATGTCTACAGGAGCCAGGCTCACAAATGATCAGGGCACTTATGGTGCAAAGTGCAATCTGTTCAGTTTTCATCATGGATGACGTGCCTCAGTTTGCTATTGGTGTCTTGATCAAGCTGTCATCTTTTATCGATCCGACAAGGAGACCGGTTCCACCTCCACCACCTTGGTCTCGATGTGATGCATTAGTGCCACTGTCACGGCCACCACCATGGCCCGATTGAGATGCTTCATGAGAGGTGTCCTCACTCGATAGGGTCGACTCTCCCACCCCGGGGAAATGATGGGGACATCACACCAGCAATAGTTATCTTTTTATGCCTTAGTCTATTTTTGAGTTTAGATTTTTCTTTTATTATAAACTTAGTCCCACATCGGTTGTGATGGGAAAGTTCACTTTGTAAGAGCCTATATAAAGAGGCTCAACTCAATGAATAAGCAGACAATGATTAAATAAAACTTTTCCAGTTAAAATTTCAGAGCTCTGGGTTCTTGAGATAGGGGTGTGAAGCCCGTGGTGCAAGGGGTGTGAAGCCCGCGTAAGGGGTGCGAAGCCCAAAGTTATCTGGTTCTTTCTCCAACCCTAATCTCTCTTTTCATTTTATTTCTTGTAAACCCTAGTTTTCTTTTTTATTTGTATTCGAAGGTGATTGCGATCCTGTATTACATCACGAATTCCCATTGCCAATCACGGATGTCATGATTGACAATAGTTGTGGATTCGAGCGAATGTCCTTTATGGACGGGTTCTCAGGATACAATCAAATCAAGATGTATCCCGATGACGAAAAGCACACCTCCTTCAGGACACCTCTAGGGGTATATTGCTACACCGTCATGCCCTTCGGACTGAAGAATGCAGGGGCAACATACCAAAGGGCTATGAATGCCATTTTCCATCAGCAGATACGCAAAACGGTGGAATGTTATGTCGATGACATCGCGGTGAAAAGTCGCATTAAAGGAGATCACATAGCTGATCTGAAGGTGGTCTTCGACATCATGCGGGCTCATCAATTGAAGATGAATCCCACCAAGTCCTTCCTGGGGGTAGCCAGTGGCAAATTCCTAGGGTTTGTTGTGACTTCCACCGGAATCCATTTGGACCCGGAAAAGATCCACGCTATCCAGGAGATGCAACCCCCGAGAAGCCTCAAGGAGCTCAGGGGATTACAAGGACGATTGGCATACATCCGCAGGTTCATATCCAACCTTTCTGGGAGATGCCAACCCTTCACCAAGCTGATGAAAAAGGGCGTTTCATTCATTTGGGACGACGCTTGTCAAAAAGCATTTGAGGAGATCAAACACTACCTCACCCAACCACCAGTTCTTGCAGCTCCGGTGTCCGGAAAGCCTTTCTTGGTATATGTTCGAGCAATGGATCATTCCCTGGGAGCTCTACTAGATCAGAATGATGATCAAGGACGAGAACAAGCAATCTACTACCTAAGTAGGACAATGGTCGGAGCCGAACATCGGTACAACCCGATCGAGAAGGAATGTTTGGCACTAGTGTTCGCCATTCAGAAAATGCGACACTATCTGGTAGGCCAGACTATAAATGTCATATCAAAAGTCAATCCTTTGAGGTTACTTATGACAAAGCCTTCTTCACTAAATGGCCGGCTGGCAAAATGGGCCATGTTGCTATCCCAGTATGATATGCACTTCCTGCCGCAGAAAGCCATTAAGGGACAAGCGGTGGCGGACTTCCTAGCTGAGCACCCAGATCCAAGGGCAGCCAAACTCTATGAGGATCTCCCAGACGAGGTCGCCGAAGTTTGCCTGACTCAGACGTTGTTCGAAGGGCAAGTGTGGCAACTTTTCTTCGATGGAGCATCAAGAACAAGCCCAAAGGGACACTCAGTAGCGGGGGTGGGAGTAGTACTCGTCTCCCCACAAAATTATGTGATTCCCCGAGCTATCTCGTTAACCGAGCCCTGCTCCAACAATGTGGCGGAATACAACGCTCTTTTGATTGGGATGCAATTCGCCGATGAGATTGGCGTTAAAAATCTCGAGGCGTACGGTGATTCTAAACTCATCGTCAGCCAAGTTCGCGGAGAGTATGAGGTCAGACATGAAGATCTGGTACCCTATTACAATGCGACGATCCACATGGCCGAGAGGTTTTCAAACTTCTACATCGACCATGTACCGCGCAGGCAAAATGCGCATGCAGATGCACTTGCATCCCTTGCTGCCTCCTTAGCCCTTCCAGCTGGAGCAATGGAGAGAAAGTATTCGTCTATAGCCATGACTTATACTGTCCAAAAATTTCACTCGGAGACTGCCCAGGGTCAACGGGAGATCATCACGACAAGGAAACACTTGAAGTGTCAACCAGTCTAGAGCCTAGAGACTGGCGATCCCCTACATTGATTTTGTCTTATACGGCATCTTGCCTGAAGACGCCAAGGAGGCGGCTGCCATCCGAAGGAAAGCCCCCAAATTCTACTATAATGCGATTTCGCGAACATTGTATCGTCGATCGCATGACGGGATCCTGCTCCGATGCCTCTCATCAAAAGAAGCCCAAGGAATATTGAAAGAAGCCCACGATGGTACTTGTGGAGCTCATCAACCTGGCCCGAAATTGGCACATCGACTCCAAAGGTTGGGTTACTATTGGCCCAAGATGATCGCCGATGCTGTCGCTTATGTTAAGAGATGTCACGCCTGCCAAATACACGGCGATTTCATCCATCAAGCACCAGGGTACCTCCACTCTACGACCTCTACTTGGCCGTTTGAAATGTGGGGGATGGACGTGGTTGGCCCTATCAGCCTACCATCATCGAAAGGACATCGGTTCATTCTAGCGATAACCGATTACTTCTCAAAGTGGGCCGAAGCTATCCCTTTGAAAGAGGTAAAATCTTCTAACGTGATCAAGTTCGTGAAACATCACGTTATTTACCGCTTCGGTGTGCCTCGGCGTATCATCCATGACAATGGACCCCAGTTCATCAGCCAGGCTTTCCAGAGATTCTGCGCGAAGTTCAGAATCCAGAGTGTGTCCTCAACGGCATACTATCCTGCTGCTAACAGTCTTGCAGAAGCCTTCAACAAGACTATTGGCAAGCTTCTCAAGAAATTTGTCTCGAAAAGTCAACGGGACTGGGACGACAAGTTGGGTGAATGCTTATGGGCCTACCGCACAACGGTGCGAACCCCACTAAAGCCACGCCATTTTCCTTGGTATACGGATGCGAAGCCGTCCTTCCACTGGAAATCCAAATTCCATCTCTACGCGTCGCCTTGACAGCGGAGATGACGACAGAGGAGAAGCATCGACAGCGACTCCAAGAACTGGAGGCTTTAGACGACAAGCGCCTGCAAGCCCAACAGCAAATCGAGCTCTACCAAGCTCGAATCACCAGAGCCTTCAACAAGAAAGTTAAAATACGAACCTTCAAGAAAGGCGATCTTGTCTTAGCCGTCAGAAGACCCATGGTGATGACGCACAAGACAAAAGGAAAATTCCAACCCAAATGGGAAGGACCGTTTGTGGTAGAGTCAGTCTACTCAAATGGATCATATCGCCTCATAACTTCGAATGGCGATACACTCATGATGCCAATCAATGGCAAATTCTTGAAGAAATACTATCCCTAGACAGTATTCTTCCACTGGTCAAGTTAAAAATACACCTCTGATCAGAAACATCCGACGCCTCCGATGGCTAAGGATAGAGGAAAATGTTGGTTTCTAAGCCCAACATAAGTCTTCGACAACTCATCATGCTGAGGGGAATAGCATGGCTAGCCCAACTCAAACGGTAGTCGGTAAAGGCATCTCAAATCCGTTGATAGCTGAGGGTTTGCTAAAAATCCTAAGTGGACTTGAGTCCACTCTTTCCTCCAAAATCCCTTACCAATTCTCATCCATAGAATGGTAGGACCACAAAATGCAATCATTACTACGTTAACACTATACCTCTGGTAATGAATACTCTTTGTCGAGTATAAACTTTGCTTGTTAACTCTGCATAGAGTAACAAACTCTCAAATTTGCCAAGTTAACACTATACCTCTGACATTTCAAATTCCACTTGTCAATTCTCATCAATAGAATGACAGGTCCTCAAATTGCTCTTATCACGAGCCAATTCTTGTCAAGTTAACATTACACCTCTGACAAACTACTGTTTAAGTTAACATTACACCTCTAAGCAGTACATCGAGTGCCTGTCAAGTTAATATCACACCTCTGATAGTCACCTTTCTTCAGACTTCCGTATCGAAGCTGAAATGGACGATGCCAAGTTAACAATACACCTCTAGCATCTGAGTCATCGCTAAGTTCAACAATACACCTCTGGCCATGACCTTTCCTCGACTTCCTTGTTCAAGCCGAGATGAATGATGCCAAGTTAACACTACACCTCTAGCATCCGAGTCATCGCTAAGTTCAACAATACACCTATGGCCATGACCGTTCCTCGACTTCCTCGTCTAAGTCGAGATGACCAATGCTAAGTTCAACATCACACCTCTAGCATTACCTCACTGTTAAGTTAAACATTACACCTATGACAGTGACATTCTGAGTTAAGTTAATATCACACCTCTGACTCACATCCTTGTCAAGTTAACATTACACTTCTGACAGGACTACTTCTAAACCGTTAAGTTAATATCACAGCTCTAACGGTAAAAACCTTCCTAGATTCCCCGCGAGTCTAGTCTCATTTGATACTCTCCCCGACAGAGTATCAAGTTCATTTAGAAACATTGTTGGTTAACATTACACCGTTAACAATGTTTCCGTCAAACTCCCCAGCTGATCTTAAATCAAGTTAATCCCAAATCCTTGATAAAAGTTCATCTTCCCTGGGGGTACGAACTCCACTTGTCACTTTCTTTTACAAAGTGGCAGGTCCACCAAAAAATCATCCCATCCCTGTCAAGTTAATATCACACCTCTGACAGTATCATGAAAACTCCTGAAATAGGATCTTTCCTTACAAATCTTGACTTATTAAGATTACCACTATAATTTTGATAAGGTCAAAAGATTCCTTGCTTCTACGTGTCCAACTGAAGACAAAAAGTTAAGACAATGAAGAAGACAAATCTCTCTAACTGTGGCCTTTTATAGGCACAAAGATTCGCGAAGATACGCGGTGTGTGGCCCGATAGACGCTGCAGCGAGTCGCCACGTGACGCGTGTAACCAGATCATTTCTGAACAGAGAAGATCATGCGTCGTGACCCCGCCGCGAGTCATCATTCGACACGTGGAGCAGTTCATTTAATGAACCGGGAAATCCGCGCGCCTAACGGAGAAAACCTCTCCGGTTCCCCGGGCCAGCTGGCGGCGTAATCATGACATGGCACAGATTCGCGCCCAAAGAACGCGCCTCTCCGATGGACATGCCCCGTCAGCATCACCATAAATGCACCCAGAAAGTCGCGTTATGTCCAGAAAATCGCGTCTGCATCCAATAGACGCGTCTCTCTAAAATTCGCGTCCTCCCAAGCAGGCTAAACATCGCGTCTACCTCATGGAATATTAGTCGCGTTCCTATCACCAAAAAGACGCACCCCATGGCAGTCGCGTCTTTAAGGCAGTCTCTGCTTTTCAAAAAGAACCTGCGTTCGGCTTCTGCAAATCAGTTCAACAGTACACTGGCACAAGCAGAAGGCCAACCACTCCTGGTCAAAAGCGCACTCGTGACAGACTAAAAGCGATCGGGGAGGTTTAGACTGTGTATCTAGACACTCAACACGATCAACTCTGATGGCTTCAAAGAGTTCAACAGTACACTCACAAAGGCCAACTCCAAATAAGATCAAACCCGGAGCATTAATAGTCCAGTCATAAAGGCGAACGCGGCTAAAATCCAAAGTATTCCGAAATCCGTCCCATTTCACTACGGAATATCGAAAACTTTGGAGGGGGTTCTGTAGGCTGTCTAAAAAACAGACAAGCCTTTAAAAGCAGAGATCCAAGCTCAAGGCGCGTTGGCTCGATACCCGCGTCTCAGCATCAGGACGCGTTGGCTCGATACCCGCGTCTCAGCATCAGGACGCGTTGGCTCGATACCCGCGTCTCGGCATCAGGACGCGTTGGCTCAACGCCCGCGTCTCGGCATCAGGACGCGTTGGCTCAACGCCCGCGTCTCGGCATCAGGACGCGTTGGCTCAACGCCCGCGTCTCAGCATCAGGACGCGTTGGCTCGACACCCGCGTCTCAGTTGCAACTACCCGAAATAAGGGGCCAGTCACCGCACATGTAGCGGGAAGTGGCCCCTCATTGTGGAGCGTTTTCAGGGGGGGCACGTTCATCCCCAGGGACCTCTATAAATAGCCCTGTTGGCATCAACACAGACGCACACGCATAGAGAGATACACGCACAATCACCGGACGAAGGCATCACCAACAGAGAAGGAGAGAAGACTCTTCAGCAAGCTTACTGTGTACTAGCTGCTCTTTGCCTAGCTCCTCTTCTAGAGTTTTGGTAGACAGAGCCGAGTTACTCTCTCTACCGACCGAAGAGAAGATCCCCGACGGTCCAAACAGTCATCCGGTCAACGGAGAACAAGATTCACTCTCCACCGCCACACGAAGAACCCAGCATTAAACAAAGGGGGGATTCAAGACTCAACATCCTCCCTCCCTTGTAACCGGAAAGAAAGGAAAGTCTGGTTGTAATTGTTTCAACTGATTCAAGGAAATATTTTACACCCCGATTCTTCTCTCCTAATCTCCTTCCGGGCACCTACAACGTAACAGACAATCAACAACCTATTACGTAACAGAGTATATGAGTTTGCTTAGGATTATGTTTTGAATTTCAATTTGGATTTGATAAAATTTTACACTTCTTTTTTGAACTTTTTTTAATTCTGATTTAGTTTTCATAAATAGAATATGATTTATTGTAAGACTATAAATAGGCCTCTTGTTCTCTTTATTTTTATCATCTAATTTTGATTAATACAATTGAGTTTTTGATCTCAAATTACTTGTGGGTTCGAGTTTATTCTCTCTTGACTTGTGGATTCGGGTAGCTTGCTCGTGAATTCGAGTGATTATCTCCTACCTGAAGGATTTTTCAGGGTTCATAAGTGCTAATACGATATCTAGTCTGCATTGTTCGTCTTCATCGATTCCCCGTCTGTGTCAAGTGGTATCAGAACTTCGGCAAACTTTTCGACGATGGCTGGAGATGACGACGAACCTTCAAGCCTTTCCACCAGAGTAAGCATTGTTGAAAGAGATATCAGCAACATCAAGTCATCCTTAGATCTATGACCCAAGCCATTGAAAGGATCTCTTCGGATCAATGATCACAGTCTTGCCGATGGTATTACCGAAGCGAACATGGACGTTCATCAATCAATCTTCCATCACCTCCACCTCCATCAGATAATCCTCATTCACAACCTTCACCATAACAACTTCCCCTCCAACAACCACCACCATAACAACATTCACAACAACCATCACCACCCCAGACGCCCTCTACGGAATGTTCCGCATGAAGATTTCCAACGATGAGGAGTTTCACAACCTTTCTATCTAAAAGAAGACTCCGAAGATGAGACTTATGATGGAAGGAAGATCTACGGACGAGGCCCACGGCGGATGGCCAATCCAAATCCCTACAGGAGAGGAGGATTTTCTTTTCCTAACCCGGATAGGAGAAGAGGAGAGCCAAGTTCAAATAAGTACCAGATGAAGATCGAAATTTCTTCCTTCAGTGGGAATCTTGACATTGAATCCTTCTTGAATTGGGTCTATGAAGTTGAAAAGTTCTTGGCATAACTTACATCCCGAGGAAAAGTATGTCAAGCTCGTGGCGTACAAACTCAAAGGAGGAGCAGTCGCATAGTGGGACCAGTTACAAATCACAAGGAGGAGGCAAGGCAAGCCTCCTATCATGACATGGAGACGCATAAAGCAACTTTTACAAGGTAGATTCTTTCCACCCGATACCAATAGATTCTTTACAACCAATTTGAGCAATGCAGACAAGGCAAAAGAACAGTTGCGGCGTACACGAATGAGTTCTATCGTCTTACATCGCAGTGCCGAGTATCAATAATGGAAGAGCAACAAATCGTGAAGTAAATCAATAGGTTAAGGTACACCGTCCAAGAGCGTGTAGCCCTCCACGACGTGTTCTCTGTCGATAAGGTCCATAACAAGGCCATAAAGATAGAGAGGTTACAAAGCAGAGCTCCACTTTTCAGGCGCTAATTATCAATCGAGGAGCCCGTAGAAAGCGATGGAGTTAAGCAGAGCTCCACGACAGCTGATCAACAACTAGTACAACAGACGACCAAGGCTTCTACGTCGATATCAACAACCCCGCAGTCGCCAAGAATAAAGACAATCCTAACTCCAAGCTCGGAATTGGCAAATTTTATAGGTATGGCGAACCTAGATACAAGTTCAATGAGCACCCAAAGAGAAAATAAGTCAATATGGCCGACTATTGAGAAGAAGACGATGTGCTAATAAAGACAGAGCTGAAAGATTCTGACTTCATTAAAGAACATGACGATTCCATCGCTTGTGTTATTCTGAAAGTGCTTTGCAGCCAGAAGATCCCCGACACTATGTAAAAATATCAAATTTTCCATTTAAGGCATTCGATCAAGGATAATATCTGCAATCTTATCACTGACAATGAAAGCTATGAGAACATCGTCTCTAGAGCACTTGTGGATCACTTGAAGTTAGAGACAAAGCCGCATTATCGTCCCTATGACATTGGGTGGATCAAGAAAGGCCCATGCATTAAGGTAATGAATCTATATTATGTTCCTATTTCTATTGAAAAATTCTATCAAGATTCCTTTGCATGTGATGTTATCAACATGGAGAAGTGTCATATTCTTTTTGGAAGACCGTGGCAACATAACGTTGTCGCTAACCACAAGGGAAGAGAGAATATGTGTGTGTGTGTTCACTTAGAAGGACAAAAGAATTGCCTTGAGACCAATTCTACCGGCTACAAGATCTACAAAGAAAAGGGGTGTCTTCACCTATATCCCGGCGCAAACAAAGAGATAAGAACTCTTTTTGAAGAGAGAAGAACTGATGTAGGAGATCAAAGAATAACGCAAGACAAACAACAGGCCAAAATAACTTGACCAGTCGACGGTCTTTCTTTTGTACTGTCGACAGGCTTTTCCTGAAGGTAAAGGGTCTGTCAGTTTTTCTTTTGGCTGTCGACATCATCTTTCAGCTGACGACAACTCTATTACGTAACAGAGTATTTGAGTTTGCTTAGAATTCTGTTTGGGTTCCAAGTTGGATTCAAATAGATTTTACACTTTCTTTATTTTGAGCTTTCTTTTCTTTATTTTGAATTTAATTTTCATAGAGAATATGATTTATTGTAAGTCTATAAATATGCCTCTTGTATTCTTTATTTTTATCATCCAACTTTGATTAATACAATTGAGTTTTTACTCTCAAATTACTCGTGAATTCGAGTTTGTCTCTCTTGCCTCGTGGATTCAGGTTGCTTGCTCGTGGATTCGGGTTGCTTGCTCATGGATTCCAGTGATTATCTCTTACCTAAAGGCTTCTTGAGGATTCGTCAGTGCTAGTACGATATCTAGCCAGCATCGTTCGTCTCAATCGCTTTCCCATCTGCGTCACATCCATACTAGTGAAGGTAATCCAAAGAAACAAATTATAGCACCCAGTTAAAACAGTTGAAATGGGTAAACAGGCATCTAAAACAATAATGAAATGGATGGCAAACCTAAATGCCCTCATAGAATTTAACTGATGATTCCTATTCTTAACGACGCAGGAACCCATTTTCGCGAAATTTATACTGGTTCGGGGGGAAGCCCGTAAAATCATTAGATTTTAGCACTTGAGAGAATTGAAAATGCTGATAGACATACCAAAAGCACCGCAAAGAGATGACAAAAACTAAAAGTTTGGCAATCAAGAAGGGTGTAATTTAATGCAAAACATATTTCATTACATAGCCACAAAAATGCTAAAGTCAAAACCAAGCCAATCCAATGACATTCATTAACAAGGGCAAAAAATACATGCTGAAAAATTACAATCATACTAAAAGCACTGAAAAGAGATGACAAAAAACTAAAAATTTGTTGATTAATCATTGGATTAATGGAGTCCAGAAATCAAGCAAGCCAATTATAATCCTAGAATTTTCTGAAATGGATGGTCAATCCAAATATTCTGCAATCATAGCGAAAATTGAAGCTTTTACACAGACATTCAAGCATCCAAACAGAGACAAGAAATGGGAAAATGGGCAGGGTAAAAAGTAAATCAAATTGAAAAAGATGAAGTTTTTAACTCAAAATACCCATTTCAATTTGAAAATACCTGCATTCCTGCCATTGCATGGTGATTGGAGAAAAGGGTCTGCTGTGAGTGAGGTCTGGACTCCTTCTGTGCCCATTTGATGCCTTTCTGATCAAAAGAAGAGAGTTTGAGGCTGCTGCCTTCAGAGCTCCTCTGCTGATAAAACGGGCCTTGTACTGCTGAAAGCCGGCTCCTTTCTTTGATTCTCTCAAGTGGGCAGCAGATCTTGGTCCCCCTGAGATGAAAGCAGCAGCTGAAGACATGACGGCGGATCTCTCTCTTTCTGAGTTTTCCAGTGATGATGGAAGCAAGGCTTTTTTCTTCAGAGAAAAAGAGTAGAGAGGCCAAAATAAAGAGAGGGTGGAAATAACAAAGCTGCAGGAACCACCAAAATCTGTTTCAAGCCAGTGAGCGAGATGAGATAATCTTGCCTCCTTGTTAAATTTCATCTCTAATTATGCTCCACTATTACTAGTTTGAGCAATTAGCGGGTATTACTAGAATTTTTGCCATGTGAGCATGTGAAAATTTTTAAGCAAATGACATACTCACTCCATTATTGAAAATTAAACAGTTTGTTTGATTCAATTGCCCGTTAAAATAATCCTACGGTTAGACTTATCCGAGGAAAAATTGGTAAGACATCTGGCCGTCGAGTTTGGGTCATATTTCTGACTCTCTTCACATGCTAACCTGACTAAAGGTCATAATTACACATTTCTTGTATATATATTATATATATAAACTTGCATGATTTCGGCAGTACAAGATAGATGATCGAAAATAACAAATTGTTTAGATTTATTTTAAATATTATTTGTCCAACTATCAAGCAGGTACAAAATAGATGACCGAAAATAACAAATTGCTTAGATTTATATATTTACACTACAAATTCTCGATACAACTATTTCATCTTAATTTAAACACTAAAAAATCACCACACATCAAATTTTTTATTTTTTTAAGATTTCAAATATTCTACACCGTTAAACTAATCTACTCACTATTTCAATCGTCTATTTTGCGCCTAATAGATGGATGGAAAAAAAAATGTTCAAAATATGTATTTTTTGATTTTTAGTTACTTAAAATAATGTAGATTAACTTCAACGAAATGAACCTTGCATACGGATGTTGTAGGTTTATATTTGAATGAGAAAGATTTGATCTCAAATCTTTTGGAATGACACAAGCCTCTCATTGGATATATATAGAATGGCCGAAAGCAACACCTTGATAAAAACAATCTTACCATAAATTAGAAGAACCTGAGAGGAAATTGATAAAGCATGTTGCACCCTAAAACGGTATTTGAGTCATGTATATCTTAATAATAATAATCTCTGTACTTGCTCGTTGAGCATAATGGAGCTTAACTATCAATCACAATTTTCTGTCTCTTAGTTTTAGATCATAACTTAGACATACAGAGGTGATCAGAAGCAACTACATATAAAAATTCACATTGCCATGTAAGCATCTATGCCCAACTCAATATACTCTCATATGTTATGTTCGTTTTTCTATTATCAAGACTCTTAACAAATTTCACATTGTTTTTTGGGCCAGAATACTTACCTGCAATATTACCCCCTTGCAAATCAACCCCAAAACCTCCTGCTTGCCACTCGATCGAAGGCCTCAAAAGCCCAAATTTTTTCAAGCCCACTTAAGAAAGGCCCGTTAGGGCCCTCCTTTCTAAAACATTTTTTTCCCATCATCCGGGTAATTTGCCAATATATTATCCATAGGGGGACTTGTCCAAATAATGTATTCTTATCCAATAAAAAAACGCCAAGCATCCTTTTACCCTGGCCACATTCATCGGTGGCAGTTTCAGTAATTTAATAAAAAATCCAGTCCGTAGTGAGAACCCCCGAGGCTTTAAATGCCAAGCCGCTCCCATTTCGAAGCCTCTCGTCTCAGAGCCAATTTTTTTTCCCTCTCTTCTCGAAAATTTTCATCCCCCTCTAAAATTCTCAAATCTCCGTTTTTTAATTTTAATTCTTGATTTTCTTCTTCTTCTTCATCTGATCGATTCTCACGTCGATTCTGATCTTCTCTCGGCTCGAGCTTTTGCATCTACTTGAGGCCTCCAGCAGTCCATTTTCGCCCAAATGAGGGTTTGAAACCCTAACCCTAACCCTAAGGCGAGCGCTTTCGCGGCGTTCTGACGCTTTTGGTGAACATAGAAGGTAAAGTTTGACATTTTTGGTCTTTTTCTTTGTAAGTGGATGTGAATTTGTTTCGAGGTCTTAGAAACCCTAACGCTAACTGAAAGATTTGACCTTTGGAGCAGGAATCGGGGACCGGTGAAGATTTTATTTAAAAAAAGAAGCAGAAATTGTAAGTTTCTCTATTATTTTCCTTTGTTATTGTTACTAATTTCATTTGTTAATTTTTTGAGGATTCGAGGAAACCCTAGCCCGACTCTCACGTCGGTTATCAAATTTTAATTATTTTTAGTGATTTATTTTTGAATTTTTGTGTTGGAGAAAAGTAGAACCTAGCCTGATTATGACTTCAGTTTTTATACGTCTCATTTCTTTTTCTTACTGAACTCTCAGAATTTTTGCTCATGGGATATATGGAAGTATGAGTCTCGTTGAAGCCTGGCGCATAACTAACTAGTTCTTGAACTACTCACTATTTTCTATTCGGTATGTTTTATATGTGAAAAAAGGGGTCAAGGTCATGTTATATTTTGTCAATGGTTAGAGATTCTCGTAATTTCAAGAGTTGTTTTGTACTCTTTTAACCAAATCACGAAATATCAAGACTGCTCTGTCATTGTCAGTGCTTCTCGTAATGTTGCTGCAAGATGTCATATTTTATTGTTCTAGGTATTTTGATTTGTTAATAAAGATGATTCCTAGAAGTACAAGACATGATCATGCACACATCATTAATTGCTGCATCCAATGTGACTGAAGATAACATTTGTGGCGTTGTGGTTAACAGTGGGTGAAGCCACTTTAAAACATCTTTGCCCACCCCCACCCCAAAACCCAAACTACTCACCCGCCCACCCACCACCACATGCACACGAAACACAGCGTACCTGAAAAAAGAAAACACACACACACACACACACACAAAAGCTCACCGACACACCCCGGGGGAAAACACCACCAAAACATCTCTCCTTTTCTGTTCTCTTCGATCATTCTGATTCTGCACACAAAAACCCTAAAATTAATACTCAAAAACTGCAGTTCTATCTCTCCCTTCTAATAATTGCTGCTAGTGGAAATCATTGCTCCCTTGCATGGATTTTGGAATGTGATGTTGGCAGGTTTTGAAGGCAGAGTGCTTTTCAGGTGTTATATTAAGATTTTCTTTTTTCTTTTTCTTTTTGTTCTCTTCCTCCTTCCTTATTCTTCCTTAGAAAATAGGTTTCAACTTAATGGGATTTCTAGGTATAGGTTGCTAAGAAATACCTTGTATTAGTCATACAATCTGCAGCAAACATGTAAATAGCCCCTTTGTTATAATTTCCATCTTATTCCCTCACCAAATCGTGGTTAAATGCTACTGGGGTTTTTAAATTACTGTTTTGCCTGTCACTTACAACTAACATGATTTCTTAATCTAATCCGATCTCAGAGTTTAAATACGAAAGGCGATGATGCTAAGGCGACAAGGCCTGTATATCGCCTGAGGCGAGAACGCCGAGAAGCGGCAAAAAGGCGATCGCCTGAGCGAAAAAGACAACAAATATTATAACTATTTGTGTATATAAGTATATAAATAAATATACAATAACTTGTGTCAACAATACACACACACATACATACTTATATTATAGACAACAACAAATAGAATAAAGCATGAAGCTATGAACACAAATAATCATACATGACATGAGTAATGAACTACAAATCACAAACTAAGTTTAGCATGTAGAACATTCAGACAAGACAAGAACAAGATATCTAGAATTTTAAAGTTCACTAGTTTCACATGTCATAAAAAAAATCATTCAAATGCAATATTAATCATCTTAAAGATCTCATAAAGGCATGAAAACAACAAAACAAGAATCTAATTAGAATTTTGCAAATATAATCGGTTCAAAATCTTCTTTTCATTATTTCTAAACAAATAGAATTGTTGGTGCAAATTTCCAATTTTTCCCACAGATTTACACTGAATGGAGAAAAAAAGCTTCAAATTTTGATATGAACTAATTACTTAGTCTTTAAGTTTAATTGAAAAATGAAGAAATATATGATTTGAGAATTTACTATCTAAGTAATCAAAAGATTCAAATCCAAATGAGTTTATGCAAGAAGAAAAGGAAATGTAGAAAAAAATAATAAACATAATATGCTAAAAAACATATTTGAGATTGTGAATTGAAGCTTATCTTTTTGAATACGAGAAAAAGATAAGAGTATAGTGGAGACGGGGTGGTGTGAGCAGAGAAATGGAGAGAGCACAGAACAAACGAGAAGAAGAGCAGCAGCGATTGCTTTTCGAAAGGGCTAATTGAGTCCTAAATATGCTTAATATTATTCTCCCCCACTTTTCTTTAATACTTTAAACTATACCCATTGGGGTACAGTTAACCCAATATCAAGGGGAATTTTTTTTTTGGTGTTTGGGGGGGTTTGGGTGGGGCTGAATCATGGTTCAAAGTCTCGGTCTCGGCCGCCGACTCGGCCGGCACCGAGACGGATCGGTCTCGGCGACTCGGATCGGACTCGGGCGATACGCAAAAAACACTACATAGAGCGCCAAAAAAATTATGAAAAAATCATGACAAATCATAAAAAATGTAAACATCCAAATTCATGCATCACATATTCAAAACATATCACCTAACACTCAAAACATAACGTGAAAGTATAAATACAAGCGTCGTCGGTAGAAAAATATCAAATACATGCATAATATAGTAAATTGCACAAAAAATAATCATAAGTACCTGCTAATATAGTCATTTCCACATTGAATTACGAGGAGGCTCCAAATCATCATTATCATCGGCCCGCGATAAGTATAGAAACCAGGCATATAGTTTCCATAAGGATAATGATATGTTTGTGGGTGAGATCCTGTAGGCTGAGATGATTGGCCAGAGGATCCACTATCAGAGTAATATAGCGGTAGGGGCTGTGCAATATCAGCTCCATGGTGATAATACCCAAAACCTCGATATTCAGTGCTGCTAGTAGAGTAATCACCAGTGCTAGAATAATCAGTGCCAGAATATTGGCCAGATGTCAAACCCAACCCCTGTAAATGGCCTTCAAGACTATGATGATCATGTGAGTAGTAATCATGTCCACTCGAATAATCATCGCTAGAACTGAATTCGACCAACCGATCCAAATGCCTACGCTGCTGTGAAATCCCCGCCCGGCCTCCATGATCTGTATCTTGTGTGGCATAATATTGTGAATCCCATGTTAAAGCATCATCTCGTTGGCTTCCACCAACACCATGAGTATCTTCAACATTACCACCATCACCACCATCACTGCCGCCATCACCCTCACCACCATCACCCTCACCACCATCATCGCCACCACCATCACCGCTGTCATCATCACCGCCATCACCATCATCACCGCCACTTTCGTCAGTATGACGAATACCTTCATCTAACCAACCTAAGTCATCTGGTGGTAACATCGGCTGTTCTCCCTCACGAATCCACTCATCCAAAATATCATCATCATTGAAAATATTGTTCAGATCAATTGGGTTGTAATAATCATCAGTGTCGCTTTTGCATGTCAAGTTTCTTACTCGCAACCGCATATTGTAATGCACATATACTAGTTTATGCAACTTTTCATTGCCAACCGGTGGTTGCGCAGTTTTGTATGAATTAGCGACCACGTGCTCCAATTTCTTTCACAACCCGATGAAGAACATGTTTGGCTTAAGACTTTGATGGCAATTTTCTGCAGATTGGGAGCTTCTTCGCCATAATTAATCCACCAATCAGCTGGAAGAGATTGTTGCACTGCTCTTCTAGTTAGTGAGCTTCCAAATTCTCCAATTCCATCCACAAATAATTTTGTCTGTGAGAATACACATCACAAGTGTTAATATTTGCATAACATTATATCGATGAAATAAATAAATTATTATTACCTCATTAATAGCTCTTGCTTGTTTAGTCAAATCTGGCTCCAATCTTTTAATGACCTCCTTTAATCCATATCTCATCTGGATGTGTAGAAAAGTTTTTTGAATATTGGAGTGCTGGATTTAAAAAATATGCTGCAATAATGTAAGCAAACGATTGTTATGATATGACAGTTTCAATTTCTAGTCAACAAATATGATTTCTAGGCAAATGAATTACCAGCAGCATGCAAGTGTCTATGCAATTGTCCCTCCCATCTTCTATCAATGATGTCCCAGTACTTCTTCCAATTCTTATTTGAGGCCTTTATAGCCAATTTTGCTCTATCCATAGCTTCATATATAATAGATAGTGTAGGTTTCTTGTCCTGATCCACTATCTTCAAGACTCTAACAAGAGGATCCATAATGTTTTGGACCTCTCTTGCCTTCTTCCAAAACCGGTCAGTCAGAATGAGATTAGCAACCTTATCTCGCACACTTCTTCTACTCCTTTCCTTGTTGAATTCACGCCATTCTGTAGTCGTGCACATTCTTTTCAAATCTTGCTCATAGCGAATAAGGCTTTCAATAGAAATAAACTCGGTGGCAAACCGTGTTATACCTGGTCTCAACAAATCTCTATCTTTGGTATATAGCTTCATTAAATTCACCACTTTGAGGCTATTGTAAATGAATGATGTGATCACCTTAGCATCATCCAATGTCTCCTTGACTGATTTCAAAGAGCCAATATCTTCAAGCATCAAATCAATGCAATGTGCTGCACAGGGAGACCAAAACAAATGTTTTCTCTTCTCCATCAACATGTGACCAGCTGCTTTGAAACTTGCCTCATTATCTGTGACAACCTGCACGATATTTTCTTCGCCAACTTCATCAACAACTTTATCCATTAGCGAGAATATATACTCAGCAGTCTTCGAGATATTAGTGGTATCAACAGAAGTATGGTAGATCATGCTTCTATCACAATAAATCATGAAATTAACAATAGGCTTTCTATTATGAGAACTCCATCCATCACACATGATCGCAACCATACTGCGGCCATTTTGTTTTTATTGAAGCAATATATACTCCAATTTCTTTCACTTCCTCCTCTAAATAGAGATTGCCAATCTGGTACCCTGTAGGGCCTTTTACACCTGGACCTGCCTCCGCAATAGTATTAATCATGGCTTGGTAGTAAGGACCACTATCAGCTGCATTGAATGGTATTGCATTGTAGTGAAAGAACTTCGCCACGGATTTCCCAACTTTTTTCATATTCTCAGTTGAGAACATGCTTTTGATTGATTTCTGTTTTGTTGGGAACATGTAAGGATCAATACCACGAGCTGGAATTTCAGCTTCTCTCATAGTCATACTCCGACGCAATCCACGGTTACTCCCTGATCCTGAAGGCTGTGAACTACTGCCACCAATATCAACTCCTTCTGCCGATCTCCAAGCCATTTCACGACTTTCTTTCATGGCTTGTTTCAGTTTTCTTTCAACTCCTTCTAAACCACCAACTTCTTCAATTTCATTATCAGAATCTTCTTCGGTCACCTCATAGAAATCTTCCTCACTTAAAGATCTCATAAGTCGGTCTTTTTTAGATTTAATGGCCGCTCTTTCTTTGCTACCTTCAGAAAGATGTCGTCTCATTATTTGAGATATCTCTTTTGATACTCGCAAGTATCCTTCCACCTGACCGGGTACATGTGCTATATGCTGTTCAATCTAGTGATACCACCATGGACTTGTTCCCACAATAATTGCACTTCACAAGTTTTCTACTTCCACCAACAGGGGTACCATGTTCCCATCCATATTGCGTTGCTTTGGAGCCATACTGAAATTTAAAAAAAATTATCTGTTAAATTAAATTAAAACTAAAATTAACTAAATTAAAAACATAAAATTAAACTCAATTAAATGAAACTACAATAAATTAAACTAAACTAGTTTATACTAGATTAAGCAACACTAACTTAATTACCTAACTTTAATAAAATAATTAAATTACCTAATTTAATTACAAAACTTTATTAAATTAAATTAACCTAAATTAAGTTAACTAAACTAATTTAAATTAAATTCAATTCAATTAAATGAAACTATATTAAATTAAACTAAAACTAATTTATACTAGATTAACCTACAATAACTTATTACCTAACTTCAATAAAATTATTAAATTACCTAACTTAATTACAAAACTTTCTTAGATTAATTAACCTAAATTAAGTTAAATTAACTTTACCTAAACTAACCTAAATTAAATGACATTAAATGCAAATTAATTAGAGAGAGGAACAGAGAGAGGAGAGAGACGGAGACAGAGGAGAGAGAGGAACACAGTGGAGGAGAGAGAGAGAGACAGAGGGAGAGACAGAGAGAGACTGACAGAGAGGGGGAGAGAGAGAGAGACAGAGAGGGGAGAGAGACTGAGAGGGAGAGGAGAGAGAGATAGAGAGAGAGAGAGAGATACAGAGAGAGAGAGTGCGACAGAGAGAGAGAGATACAGAGTGAGAGAGAGAGAGAGTGCGACAGAGAGAGAGAGAGAGATACAGAGTGAGAGAGAGTGCGACAGAGAGAGAGAGATACAGAGTGAGAGAGAGAGAGAGTGCGACAGAGAGAGAGAGATACAGAGTGAGAGAGAGAGAGAGATACAGAGTGAGAGAGAGAGAGTGCGACAGAGAGAGAGAGATACAGAGTGAGAGAGAGAGTTCGACAGAGAGAGAGATATACAGAGGGAGAGGGAGAGAGAGAGTCCGACAAAGAGCGAGAGAGAGAGAGAGAGAGACAGAGAGAGAGCGAGAGAGAGAGACAGAGAGAGAGAGAGCCGGGGAGAGAGAGAGAGAGAGAGCGCCGCTGCAGGCCAGAGAGAGCGCGCGCGCCGCTGCGGCCTGCGGGGGAGAGAGACAGAGAAAGAGAGGGAGAGAGAGGCACAGAGGGAGGGAGAGAGAGACTGAGAGGGAGAGAGGGGAGGAGTTACCTGCGACGGCGACGGCGACGAGGTGGACGGCGAGGGCGGAGGGCGTCGCGGGGGAGGGGGAGACGGCGAGCGCGAGAGAGAGAGAGAGAGATCAGATCTGATCTCTCTCTCTCTCTCCCCGATCGGATATATAAGAGGAAGTCACGGGCGGCCGAGTCGACCCGGATCGGTCCGACTCGGACCCGACTCTGGTCGACTCGGCGATCCACGCCTGACTCGGCCTCCGAGTCATACCGGAGGCCGCCGAGTCGGATACGACTCGGCCGAGTCGTATCCGACTCGGCCGATTCTCCGTTCCATGGGCTGAATAGCCTAAACCCCTTTCTAACTTGAGGTGAGCGGCTGGGTGCCTCGCTTGAGGCGCTCGCCTGGACGCTTCAGTTGTCTAGGTGCTCGCCTAAGTTACAAGTGTCATCTGGCTTAGTGCAAAATGACGAGTTCATCTTCGCATCGCTTGAGCATCTAAGGTGCTAAGACGCTTTGCCTTTAAAACACTGCCCGATCTTAAGTACTTAATCCTTTATTGTGAAGCCCATTGGAAGGTTTTGAAGCTATGGGGTGCCCGTACATTTGGCTGTTGCTGGTCTATATAGCCCTGCCATTGTTTTAGAAACACATGACCTTTCTCACTTTAGCTCGGAGCCAACCTGGGAGTCTGGGGCTGTTAGTTGATTGGAGAAGAGGTGAGATATTCGGCGCGAGTTTGACAAATAACACTCTTTAGGAAGCTTCAATAGAAAGATGGAAGATCTTTAAGGCACTTCTAGTCCCTTCAAGGCTAGATGCACTCCTATTTAAGGGTTAGGAAGGGAGGAGGAGAAACTAAGTTGGGTTTTGATGGATTGGAGGAAGACAGTAGGAGAAAACAATTTGGTGAAGGGTTATTGTGTAAAATAAAACTAGAAAGAAAAAACAGTACACTGGATGTTCTGTTGCTCACAATATCTCTAGAACAATAGGGTGATGTAAAGGGTGGTTCCAAACAAGTTTTTAGGGATCTATATCCAAAATAAATTTTCTAGTGGGCGCATATATGTGAGGATACATGTGTGTGTTGTGCTGTCTTTAAAAGATTCAGAAATGTGTTGTGCTGTCTTTAAAAGATTCAGAAATTGAACATTTTTTTGTTCTGACACAAAGCTATGTGTGCATATTTAACGACCTGAATACTGTTTGTAGTGGTGAAAAGTTGATATCCCTTTGTAATATTTATTTATGGTATTTCTTTTTTTTTTTTTGTACCTTGTATTTGGGTGTTTATCTGTGCATTTTAGGTGCTAGACATGGGTGGCCTGATGTTCTTGGAAAAATCATAAGACTTGCAAGCTATATTTTCATGTGCATTTCAATCAATATTAAAAAGAACAAAAGTTTTCCCCTCAGATTTCGTAGATTCTTCCTTGTTTTATTTATGATTTCTCAAGACTACTTTTAATACTAAAATAACTAAACTATGGAATTGAAGTGATGTATCTGGTGAACATTCATTATATTGTCAGGATTATAGTTAGCAAACGGGTATGAGAAAAATAAAACAAATAAAAATACTGGAATGACAATGAGGACAGAAATGGGGAAAGAGCGGGTTCTGAGTGAATCGTGCTTGAAGTTAACTCAAAAGGACAGGATTACAATTGTGTTATGTGTATATGTCTGTTTTACCATTCTATTCATTTTTATTTAAGAACATACATGCTTAAAAGTATTCTCTCAACAGAAGTTGAAAAATATACCATTTGATCTCCGAGTTGTTGCATCTTTGGAGGTTGTAGTCCATAAAAGGACAAATAAATTTATTTAGCTTTAATATTACAATTACTAGACATCCTTAAATAAATTCTGAGTAATAGTCCTAAAGGGAGAACAATTGAATAGGTATCTTTTCTGTTTATTTTCTTTTTGAATGTCCAAGTGTGTTTGTTGAAGGGAAAGGCACTTACAAAAAAATAATGTTAACAATTAATAAAAAAATGATATGAATAGATTTTTATTTGAAAAATGTAAAAAATGTTGAAGCTTGTTGCCAATGCATTTAAAAAAGTTTCTGGATAAGTAACTTCTTGTCTCTTTCTTCTTTCTTTCTTTTTTGCCTATATTTCTTTTATTATTTTCTTTCTTTCTTTGTTCTTTTTTAAAGTTTGGGTGTCAAAATCAAATTTTTTAATTGAGAACAAAGTTTCGCTAACTAGCCAGGATTTTGCTGGAGCTTGGAATGCAACTCTTTTAAGTGTTGGGTTTTGGATTCTCATTCTCTTTATATTGGCTTTTGTTGATTGCCAAAAAAGTTGTCTTGTTCTGGATTCCTTTACATGAGGAGCATACACACACCGGGCAAGAAATGTTCTTTTTCGCCACTGTGGAATTTAATTTAGTTCACCCTTCCATTTGAATCTCTTTCTATAATATTATGCAATCTTATATCTACTGCGCCTCTTGACAAGTCTCCTTAACATTAACCTTCTCTCTGAACCAGGTTATGAAGATTGTACCATAATCTCAGTGGGCACCACCTGAATTTGTAGCTGCTCACAAGATTATAAGTTTTGGTAGTGATCTGGATTCCATGACTGTGATGGCTGATAAAAATGGTGGCACAAAACCATCAGCCTCTGGCGCTGCTTACACAATCAATCTTGAGACTTTCAGCAAGCGCCTGAAACTGTTCTATGCTCATTGGGAGGAGCACAAATCTGACGCTTGGGGTGCTTCTGATGCTGTTGTGATTGCTACACCACCTCCTTCTGAAGATCTTCGGTATCTCAAATCCTCAGCCTTGAATATTTGGTTGCTTGGCTATGAATTCCCTGAGACAATCATGGTTTTATGAGCAAGCAGATACATTTCTTGTGTAGCCAGAAGAAGGCTACACTGCTTGAAACCATCAGGAAATCTGCCAAGGAAGCTGTTGGTGCTGAAGTTGTGATACATGTGAAGGCAAAGAACGACGATGGGTCTGCGTTGATGGAGGAATTATTACGGGCCATTTGTTCTCAGTCAAAATCAGACAATCCTGTTGTTGGTTATATTGCAAAAGAGGTGCCTGAAGGGAAGCTCCTAGAAACCTGGTCAGGAAAGCTAGCTAACTCAACAGTAAAGCTTAGTGATGTAACAAGCGGGTTCTCTGAATTGTTTGGTGTCAAGGATGCTACTGAAATTACCTGTGTGAGGAAGGCAGCCCATTTAACTTCATCAGTGTTTAAACATTTTGTGATCCCAGAACTTGAGAGGGCTATTGATGAGGAGAAAAAGGTTACTCATTCGTCACTGATGGAGGTCACAGAAAAGGTTATACTTGACCCCTCCAAGGTCAAGGTGAAGCTGAAGGCAGAAAATGTTGATATATGCTATCCACCAATCTTTCAGAGTGGAGGTAAGTTTGATTTGAAGCCAAGTGCATCAAGCAATGATGACAATCTGTACTATGATTCAGCTAGTGTGATCATATCTGCAATTGGCTCAAGATATAGCAACTACTGTTCAAACATTGCCAGAACTTTTTTTATTGACGCTACTCCGACTCAGAGCAAGGCATATGAGGTTCTTCTAAAAGCTCATGATGCTGCAATTGCCATGCTGAAACCTGGTAACAAGAGTAGTGCTGCTTACCGGGCTGCAGTTTCTATTGTGGAGAAAGAAGCTCCGGAGCTCCTTCCCAATCTTACCAAGTCAGCAGGAACTGGAATTGGCCTCGAGTTCCGTGAGTCTGGGTTGAACCTAAATATGAATAACGATCGCCTGCTGGAGGCTGGCATGGTATTCAATGTCTCGCTCGGCTTCCAGAACCTTCAAACTGGGACCAACAATCCTAAGACTGAGAAATTCTCTCTTTTGCTGGCTGATACAGTTATTGTTTCCAGTGAAAAACCTCCAGAGGTACTGACTGCAGGCTGCTCCAAGTTGGTTAAGGATATCGCATATTCTTTCAATGAAGATCAGGTAGAAGAGGAGAGGCCAAAGAGCAAGGCTGCTGCTAATAACAGCGAGCCTTTTCCGTCGAAGGCCACCTTGAGGTCAGGAAACAATGAGGCGACAAGGGAGGAATTGAGGAAACAACATCAGGCTGAACTTGCTCGTCAGAAGAATGAAGAGACTGCTCGGAGGCTGGCTGGTGGTGGTTCTGGAAGTGGTGATAGGCGTGGGCCTATGAAAACTTCAGGTGAACTTGTTGCATACAAGAATGTTAATGATATACCCCCTTCTAAGGAATTGGCCATACAGCTAGACCAGAAGAATGAAGCTATCCTCTTACCGATCTATGGAAGCATGGTGCCCTTCCATGTCTCTACTGTCAAGAGTGTAACTAGTCATCAGGACAACCGGACCAGCACAATCCGCATAATATTTAATGTGCCAGGCACTGCTTTCAGTCCTCATGATGCAAATTCCCTGAAACATCAAGGTGCTATCTATCTGAAAGAGGTAACATTCCGCTCGAAAGATCCTAGACATAGTAATGAAGTGGTTGGACGGATCAAGCTCCTTCGGAGGCAAGTTGCATCGAGGGAATCAGAGAGAGCTGAGAGAGCCACTTTGGTTACTCAGGAGAAGCTGCAGCTTGGTGGCAACAGGATGAAACCAATACGGCTGCAGGACTTGTGGATCCGCCCGGCATTTGGGGGACGAACAAGAAAGCTTAGTGGAACACTGGAGGCCCATGTCAACGGGTTTCGCTACTCTACCCCCAATCCTGATCAGCGGGTTGATATCATGTTTGGGAATATCAAGCATGCCTTTTTCCAGCCAGCTGAAAGAGAGATGATAACTCTTCTGCACTTCCGCCTTCACAACCATATCATGGTGGGAAACAAAAAGACCCTTGATGTTCAGTTCTATGTTGAGGTTATGGATGTAGTTCAAACGTTAGGGGGAGGGAGGAGATCACATTATGATCCTGATGAGATCGAAGAAGAGCAGCGGGAGAGGGAGCGGAAGAATAGGATCAACATGGAGTTCCAGAGTTTTGTTAATAAGGTGCATGATCTCTGGGGGCAGCCGCAGTTTAAAGACTTGGATTTGGAGTTTGATCAGCCATTAAGGGAGCTCGGTTTCCATGGAGTTCCTCACAAGTCTGCAGCTTTCATGGTTCCGACTTCTAGTTGTTTGGTGGAGCTAATTGAGACCCCTTTCGTGGTGATCACTTTGAGTGAAATTGAGATTGTTAATCTGGAGAGGGTAGGGCTTGGGCAGAAAAATTTTGATATGGCCATTGTGTTCAAAGACTTCAACAAAGACGTCTTTCGAATAGATTCCATCCCTTCCACTTCCCTTGATGCAATCAAAGAGTGGCTTGATGCCACTGATCTGAAGTATTACGAGAGCAGGCTGAACCTGAACTGGAAACCTATACTGAAAACTATAACCGAGGACCCAGAGAAGTTCATTGAGGATGGTGGATGGGAGTTTCTGAACCTGGAAGCTAGCGACTCAGAATCAGAGGTGTCCGAAGAATCAGACCAAGGGTACGAGCCCTCTGATGTCGAGCCAGAATCTGTTTCAGAAGACGATGACAGTGACAGCGAATCGCTGGTGGAGTCAGACGATGACGAGGAGGATTCAGAGGAATACTCGGAGGAGGAAGAAGGGAAGACATGGGAGGAGTTGGAACGGGAGGCGAGCAATGCGGACAGGGAGCGAGGGGACGACTCTGACAGCGAAGAAGAGAGGAAGAGGAGGAAAGTGAAAGCATTCAGCAAGTCCAGGGTACCTGAAAGAAGCTCCAAGGGAGTACCACCATCCAAGAGGCCAAAGATGAGGTGAAATGGCAGCTGGCTAGGTTTGGTCCTAGAGTTCTACTTTATATTCTATTTCCTGATTGTGCTTTGTCTTTCTACGAACATGTTAGTGTTCAAAGTGTTTGTCTAAAGGATTTTAGAGCTGATTGTGCTTTTGAGTAGCTGTAGCCTTGTATCTGATTAGTTGTAGTAAAATGGCAGTCTCACTAGCTTCTGTTGCTGAAAAGTTTGGGCCTGTGTGCTGTTCTGTGTGGTGGTGTGAATTTTTCTGATGTCTCTCTGGTTAATGTTAGAAGTGCGGAGGTTGTGCTTAAATTAAAATAAACCTCTAATCATATTGTAGTTATCTTTGAATGTATTAAATTCGAAGGGGCGACTGAGATCTCAAGAAGTGAAGATTAGACTTTGAACAGTCTAACAAGTAAATAAACCTTAATAGTAGTAGTTTTAAAGTTTAATAATATTTGTTATGTATAAAGAAATATATCTCCATTATTCATGCCTCGAACTTGCTTAAAGAGAAAACCCCACTTCCAAGCTGGCGCCGACACACTGCTCCACGATATTTGCCCCCAAAGTTTTGAGCAGACCGAGTCCTGCGGAAGTGGCTTCCCTCTTGTCCCTCTCTTTACACTGCATCTCTTTTCTCTATTTAAGTGCAAGAGAAGTACAGATTGTAGACACATCTTTGATCATCACCAAACAAGAGGAAGAGACTATGTCCAGCCTCAGGTAAAGGCCCCTCCCTTTATGTTGCTTAAACGTCAGTACTTGTTAGTAGCGTGTCTTCACTATTCCTAGGCCAGGCTGCAGGGCAAGGTGGCCATCATCACCGGTGGTGCGAGCGGCATCGGGGAGGCCTCGGCCAGACTCTTCGCCGTCCATGGCGCCATCGTCATCATTGCCGATGTCCAAGACCAATTGGGCGCCGACGTCGCGGCTTCCATAGGTCATGACAAGTGTAGCTACAAACACTGCGACGTGACTGATGAGAAGCAAGTGCAAGAGGTCGTGGACCACACCACGGCGGTCCACGGCCGCCTCGACGTCATGTTCAGCAACGCCGGAGAGCTGGGGTCGCGCGCCGGCATCGCGGACCTCGACTTGAACTCACTCAACCGGCTCATGGCCGTCAACGTCGGCGGCGCCGTGGCGGCGATCAAGCACGGTGCACGGGCTATGCTGCCGGGGGCGTGCACGGGTCCATTGTGTGCACGGCGAGCGTGGCAGCCCAACGGGCCGGGCTTGGGCCGGCGGCCTATACCATCACCAAGCACGCGCTATTGGGCCTGGTCCGGGCGGCAGCGGGTGAGTATGGGCCGCATGGGATACGGGTGAACTGCGTATCGCCTTTTGGTGTGGCGACGCCGTTGGCCTGTGGGCTGAACGGGACAAGCCCAGAAACGGTGGAAAGGCTAACGTGCTCCCTGTCTGTTTTGAAGAAGGTGGTGCTTAAAGCTAGCCACATCGCGGAGGCTGCACTGTTCTTGGCATCCGATGAGTCGGCGTTCATCAGCGGGCATGACCTCGTCGTCGACGGCGCCACCACTGTTTTCAATTCGCTGAATCTCAAGTGATCGTTCGTAACTGTTTGATGAAATTTCACATCTTTTATATAAATACAAAAAAATAAAGAATAATAGTAGTAGTAGTAGATGTGGTAGCTGTTTGTATTGTCAATTACTTTTCAGCAGCTTTTGTTTAAACACAAGTAGTCATAGTCTAGTTTTGAATTTAAAATCTCTCATAACTCGATTTCAGAAACTTACTGCTAATGCGATCATAATCACCGACAAGTCAAAACTATTCGCAAATTTCAAAAACATTCTTTTGTGACGGTAATTACGGATCAAACAGTTGCTTAGTATTATGTACATATTATGTGGGCGCATTATGCAGACCGTCAACGACGGAGTATTATATATTGTAGTTGATCACCAATGTTTAGTCTAATAATTTTGTATGTTGTGTTGATCTTTGATAAAGAAAAACATGAGAGGAGATATATGAAGAAAAATAGCAATTTGGCTCTAATAATGTTTCATAATATTTTTCATACAACTTTCTCAAACGAAATTGAGTCCTTTGGTGCTGTATCTATAGAAATAACAAATTCTCCAATCTCTTATTTTTATACAAATAACTAATGCTATTATATGAAATCTAAATAAAAAGAAACTTCTATCACAATCATAATTAGACTTTGACTCCTTAAGAAATAGAAACTTTTCTAATAGATACTCCTGATTTCAATCAACTTAATCAAACACTTTGCAACATGATTTGAAATTGAATTATATTTTCAATGTCCTTCCTTATTTCAATTCTTCTATGAAACGAATGTCCAGCAATCTTCGTACTTTTGCAAAAAGTGTCATTGAACAATTTGACAAAATTATTGATTTGATCTCCTACTTGATGTATCGTATACGATATCATCATTCTTCAGTTGCTGGGTGTAGAAGTTTTGGAATTGAAGAATATAAAGGTGAATCTTCGAGTTGAATTATGGCGAGATCCTTGATCGAATCAACGGATGAGGTTGGAGTGTTGTTCTCCTTCCATTTATGATGAAACGTGGTATATTCACATGTTCAATTCCGACTTCGAATGAATGAGATATTCAAGTCCAAAGATTGCCTAATTCAAAGGCAAAATGGACTAAAGTTAGCTACAAGCATTTAGTCCCACATGGCCGTGGGATGAAAGTTTGTGGTTATAAATAAATAAAATTGAAACAAAGGGCGTGCCCTTTGGGTACTGGAGTTTTCGCGCGCGATTGGGAGGTGATCTATGCCCGCCCGCACGGGGCCGCCGCCCCGCTGGCGGCGGCCGGCCGGGCCGGCCTGGGTTCGGGTTCGGGTTCCCTACCCGGCCTGGTTCTTTTTGAATCGGGTCGGCGGGTATGGGTATCCGGATCCGAACCAACCCGCTCCAAGACTATTGGAATACCAACAGTGCAACTGTTGGACTGCCAACAGTTGTGACTGTTGGGTGCATCCTTTGGGCTGCCAACAGACACGACTGCTGGGTCGAAAGGGTGCGACCTTTGTTTGAATTCGAACCTGTTGGGCACTCCTGGAAGGCTATATAAAGGGCTCCAGATTCTCAATTGAAAACACACCAAGACAACAACAACTCTCTCTCTTCTCTCTCTAAATTCTGAACTGCGAACTAAGTTTTGCATTCTGAATTGGAAAGTGGAGTTCTGAAGTGACTTCTCAAAAGGGAAGTGGGAAATCAGTGACTCGTTTTCCGAAGCAACTCTCCACACAGATTCTGAAAAAATTGTTCTCTGAAAGAGGAATCAGAAAATTCAACCATATTCTTTTATAAGAATTGTTGTCTGAATCATGGTACTTCTGAAGAAAGATAGTCTTCAACCTTCCTTCGTCCTCAACAGTGGGTGCTCTCCAGAAGAGTAAGACAAATATTCATTTGAAATTTGTCATTATACCGCTGCTTTGCTAATCTTGTGTAGGTACTGGTTGACTACGGTTCGACCGTACGGTGATTTGGTAGTGCTATCCAAATACCGTGAAGAAGTGTTGTATCTTGGGAGACCAGCGTCCATTATCCCGTTAGCACCGGTGCGGGGGACGTAATTGTCTTAAGGAGATTCGCTCTAAGCGTACCTCACTTCAAATACTGTATAAGTGGATTAAGTCCTTTATACAGGGATATACTCTACCGTATATCAAGATTGACTTAGATTCAGTCTAAGTGATACTGTATAAGTGGACTAAGTCCTTTATACAAGGGATATACTTTACAGTATATCGAGACTGATTGGATTCAGTCTAATTGGTCTTAAACCAAGGAAGGAAATTGAAAGTGGTTCTTAAATTAAGGAACGTTCTATTGAACGGAAAACCTCCCACCTGATATTTGCCGACCTGGCCAATTAGATTGTTGATATCTCAGTGATCTTGATTAGTTGTCAGATTGATTCTTGTTAAGCAGAATTCCCACAATATTAAGACAATTATCGTTTCATACTTCTGTTCTGCTTGAACTTGCAGAAAAATGTCTGAGACAAATCAAGATAGTTCTAGCAGGGCACCAAACATGCTGTTACAAGCTTTGATGCCAACTCCACTTCCTAACCCGAAGCCGGAGAAGCCAGGAAATTTGATGGCACAGAATTCAAGAGGTGGCAATAGAAGATACGCTTCTACTTGACAACTCTTCATCTGGCCAGATTCCTGCAAGAAGATCCACCAGAGCCTGCAACTGATGCATGGACTCAATGTGACTTCCTTTACCGAAATTATGTTTTAAATGGACTGCATGACTCTCTTTACAATGTCTACAGTCTATAACAACGGCAAAGAAGTTATGGGCCAGTCTTGACAAGAAGTACAAGACTGAAGATGCTGGTACCAAGAAGTTCGTCGTAGGACGATTTCTAGAGTACAAAATGGTGGACAACAAGACTGTAATCACTCAGGTGCAAGAGTTCTAACTTATCTTGCACGAGATAGAAGCCGAAGGTATGATCCTACCTGAAACTTTCAGTGTGGCTACTATCGTGGAGAAACTCCCACCTGCGTGGAGAGATTTCAAGAACTACCTGAAGCATAAGCGAAAGGAGTTGAAGTTGGAAGATCTCATTGTGAGGCTTCGAATCGAGGAGGACAACAGAAAGTCCGAGAAAAGGAGCAGTAAGAACTCCTACGAAGAAAAAGCCAATGTGATCGAAGACTTAAAGGGGAAAGCGTCTACTTCCAAAGGCTTAAAGCGGAAGAAGACTTCCCAGGGTACAAAGGCAAGGTCCAAGAAAGCAAGAACATGCGCTTCAAGGGAACTTGCTACATCTGCAACAAAGAGGGGCATAAGGCGAATGAATGTCGCAGCCGTCTCAAATAAAACAAGAATCTGTTGATGGTCTTTTTAAAGACAATGTTGCAGTGGTAGACAAAAAGTCTGTGTATCTGTACCCGAAGCTAATAAATAAAGGAATTCTTCTGTTTATTTGCTTGAGTCTCCTATTTTGTGGCATGCTAGATTAGGGCATGTAAATTACAAGTCTTTGAAGAACTTGTCTAATCTGGGATACATTCCTAAACTCAACTTGGAAGAAATTCGCAAGTGTGAGGTTGTATTGAGGCCAAGTTGGCTAAAAATTCATTTCACTCAATAGATCGAAATACAGAACCTTTAGGGTTAATTCATAGCGATCTATGTGACTTGAAGTTTATGCCAACTAGAGGCGGTAAAAAGTATTTTATTACTTTTATTGATGACTGTACAAGATACTGTTATGTGTATCTTTTAAACAGTAAAGATGAGGCAATAAATATGTTTTATAACATATAAGGCCGAGTTGAGAATCTACTCAACAAGAAAATCAAGATTCTAAAATCCGATAGAGGCGGAGAATATGAATCAAATGATTTTAGTGAGTTATGTGCTAGTTTTGGTATAATACATCAAACTACAGCACCATACACTCCTCAGCAAAATGGAATTGCTGAACGGAAGAACAGAACTTTGAAGAGATGGTTAATTCCATGCTCGTAAGTTCTGGAGTTCCGCAGAACTTGTGGGGGAAGCTCTATTAACTGCAATCATATTCTAAATAGAGTACCCCACAAGAAACTTGATCTTATACCATTCGAGTTATGGCATGGAAGGACACCTTCCTACCATTACCTCAAAATGTGGGGGTGCCTTGCAAAGGTGCTAGCACCATTACCTAAAAGACTAAGTTGGGAGCAAAAACTATGGACTGCGTATTCATAGGCTATGCCTTGAATAGTAGTGCCTACAGATTTCTGGTTCATAAATCAGAAATACCAGATATTCATGTAAACATGATTATCAATCTCGAAATGCTGTGTTCTTTGAAGACATCTTTCGTACAAACGGGAAGCAGATAAGACTTCTGGGAAAAGAACACACAAGATGGCGTTCAGGGACGAAAGCCCCGAGGAACCGACTGTTAATGCGGAAATTGAACCAAGAAGAAGTCAGAGATCTAGAATCTCAAAATCTTTTGGTCCAGATTTCATAGCATTTATTCAGAGCTATTGAAGCGAGCCTCAAACATTTAAAAGAGGCTATGTCAACCCCAGAAGCACAAATGTGGAAAGAAGCTATAAATAGCGAAAATAGAATCCATACTAAGTAATCATACTTGGGAATTGTTAAACTTGCCTCCTGGAAGTAAACCAATTGGGTGTAAGTGGATTTTCAAACGAAAATTAAAACCCGATGGATCTATCGATAAGTACAAGGCTAGATTAGTAGCCAAGGGTTATCGACAAAAAGAAGGACTTGACTACTTCGATACTTATTCACCAGTAATAAGAATAACGTCCATACGGATGTTGATTGCGATTGCAGTATTGCACAACTTAGATATCCATCAAATGGATGTCAAGACTGCATTCTTAAATGGTGAATTAAGTGAAGAGATATATATGGAGCAACCTGAAGGATTTAAAGTCAAGAGCCAAGAACACAAGGTGTGTAAATTGGTAAAATCCTTATACGGTTTAAAACAGGCTCCAAACAATGGCATAAGTGTCATGATCAAAGATGGATTCACTATCAATGAATGCGATAAGTGTGTTTACACGAAAACAGTTGGAGATGCATGTATCATTGTTTGTCTTTATGTAGACGACATGTTGATACTTGGGCTATATTGAGATGTCACTAAGAGTGAGTATTATATAAGTGGTTCTAGAATGTTTTCCAACATATTTGATCTGGGTTGTGATTGAATCTTGAATTTTAAAGGAATTAAAATACTAGAACACCAGATGGAATCAGTCTATCTCAATCTCACTACGTGGATAAGATGATAGAAAGATTCAAGGATCATGGGATAAAAGAGAATACAATCCTTTTCTCCCACACATCCACCTTCATAAGAATACAGGAACTGGAATACGCCAGTTGGAGTATTCTCAGATTATCGGAAGTCTAATGTATTTAATGATTGCACTAGACCCGATATTGCTTACGCTGTAAGCAAGTTAAGTAAATACACTAGTAATCTTAGTGATCTACATTGGACCGCTCTACTACGAGTATTGGGTTACGTTTCACATACCAAGGAATATGCCTTGAGATATGGAAAGTATCCTCCTGTACTGAAGGATACAGTGATGCTAATTGGATTGCAGATTCTGAGGAATCAAAATCACTAGCGGATACGTATTTACTCTAGCAGGAGCAGCGGTATCTTGGAAATCTTCTAAGCAAACATGTATTGTCCGTTCCACTATGGAATCGGAATTCATAGCCTTAGATAAGGCTGGAGAAGAAGCAGAATGGCTTCGATAATTCTTAGAAGATATACCATTATGGCAAAATCCAGTGCCCGCTAATGTATACACTGCGATAATCAAGCAGCTATATCTAGGGCACAAAATGTTTTATACAACGTTAAGTCTAGACATATTCGTCGTAGACATAATACCGTGAAGCAGTTGCTCTCAAAATGGAATTATCTCTATTGACTTTGTATCGTCAAAGGATAATTTAGCGGATCCGCTTACTAAAGGTTTAAGTGGAGAGCGTATAAACTGCGCATCGAGGGGAATGGGTCTAAAAGCCTAACCTTACCGAGTCAGCTTAATGGAAACCTCACTTAGCGACTGGAGATCCCACGGACTAAGTTCAAGAGGAAAAAACTAGTTATGATTGACTCAGCAAGTAAGCACTTGGAGCTTGACTCCAATCCATTCCTAAGGTGCACATAAGTGCTTTTCTACAAGTGGATTAAGGATAAGCTTAACGCTTTTAATGATGCCTATATCTTGTTACTAAACAAGTGGAGTAGAGTAGACTACTCTTAATAGGTCCATCACCTATGTGAGTATAGAGTTGGGTCGGCTCTTGGGAATCTCTATGGAGGCTGTTATTCCCTAAAGATACTCTCTGAAACCAAGAATGTCCAGGGCCAAAACGGACACAACAGAGAACCAAAGTTGATTTGGAAAGTCACTGTGTGAAGCTTGTTGACTTGGCTTACACTAACGGCTAACAGTTCAAGACCTAGTTCACTGATTAGCCAGTAAGTCCGATAAAACTTTCGCTATGGAAGGTTCAAGACCTAATTCACCTATCCTTATGCAGTTTCTTTTCTAAAGTACCTTACACAATAGAGTCAGTCTCTTTGTGTGTCATTTCTTGAATCTCCATTCATTGTGGGGGATTGTTGGAATTGAAGAATATAAAGGTGAATCTTCGAGTTGAATTATGGCGAGATCCGTTGATCGAATCAACCGGATGATGGTTGGAGTGTGTTCTCCTTCCATTTGTGATGAACGTGGTATATTCACATGTTCAATTCCGACTTCGAATGAATGGATATTCAAGTCCAAAGATTGCCTAATTCAAAGCCAAAAGGGACTAAAGTTAGCTACAAGCATTTAGTCCCACATTGGCCGTGGGATGAAAGTTTGTGGTGTATAAATAAAGAAAATTGAGAACAAAGGGCGTGCCCTTTGGGTACTTGGAGTTTTCGCGCGCGATTGGGAGGAATCTATGCCCGCCCGCACGTGCGCGCGCGCCGCCGCTGGCGGCGGCCGGCCGGCCGGTGCCGGGCCTGGGCCTGGGCCTGGGTTCGGGTTCGGGTCCCTACCCGGCCTGGTTCTTTTTGAATCGGGTCTGCGGGTATGGGTATCCGGATCTGACCAACAGTTGCAACTGTTGGACTGCCAACAGTTGTGACTGTTGGGTGCATCCTTTGGGCTGCAAACAGACACGACTGCTGGGTCGAAAGGGTGCGACCTTTGGTTTGAGTTCGAACCTGTTGGGCACTCCTGGAGGCTATATAAAGGGCTCCAGATTCTCAATTGAAAACACACCAAGACAACAACAACTTCTCTTCTCTCTCTCTAAATCTGAACTGCGAACTAAGTTTTGCATTCTGAATTGGAAAGTGGAGTTCTGAAGTGACTTCTCAAAAGGGAAGTGGAAATCAGTGACTCGGTTTCCGAAGCAACTTCCAACGGAGATTCTGAAAAAATTGTTCTGAAAGAGGAATCAGAAAATTCAACATATTCTTTTATAAGAATTGTTTTCTGAATCTGGTACTTCTGAAGAAAGATATTCTTCAACCTTCCTTCGTCCTCAACAGTGGGTGCTCCTCCAGAAGAGTAAGACAAATATTCATTTGAAATTTGTCATTATACCGCTGCTTTGCTAATCCTGTGTAGGTACTGGTTGACTACGGTTCGACCGTACGGTGATTTGGTAGTGCTATCCAAATACCGTGAAGAAGTGTTGTATCTTGGGAGACCAGCGTCCATTATCCCGTTAGCACCGGTGCGGGGGACGTAATTGTCTTAAGGAGATTCGCTCTAAGCGTACCTCACTTCAAATACTGTATAAGTGGATTAAGTCCTTTATACAGGGGATATACTCTACCGTATATCAAGATTGACTTAGATTCAGTCTAAGTGATACTGTATAAGTGGACTAAGTCCTTTATACAAGGGATATATTTTACAGTATATCGAGACTGACTTGGATTCAGTCTAATTGGTGCTTAAAACCAAGGAAGGAAATTGAAAGGTGGTTCTTAAATTAAGGAACGTTCTATTGAACGGAAAACCTCCCACCTGATATTTGCCGACCTGGCCAATTAGATTGTTGATATCTCAGTGATCTTGATTAGTTGTCAGATTGATTCTTTTTAAGCAGAATACTCAACAGAAGTGTCGAGTGATATGCAAACTTTGATAAAAACAATTTCGTAATTGTTATAATTATAATGTGTTGTCGGCTCCTTCCGATTTTCTTTTTTCACTTAACTCATGCTAGCTATCCACCTGTCAAAGTAAGAACACTGGTTCGATTCAATTGGATAATCTTGCCTTCTTTATTCTTAATTTTTCTTTATGATTTGAAATTAAATTATATTGCAACATGTTAGACCTCTCACTTTCAGAGGTTGTCACTAACAAATAGTAGGAAGCTTCCCACGTTGTCAGTGAACATATTCTGTTTCTGGGCCAAACGATGGTTCAAGGCTTTCAAGCAAGTCGGAGTGTTCTTTTTATTGATTGAAACTAGTTTTCTTCAGTTTACTTTTGATTAACGTCTGGTGAGGTTTGACCTTTCTAAGTTACTAGTGTGTATATACCATACTTAAAATTCTGACCATTACACCATACGAATGTGTACCCAACACATCACTAGTTCTTAACTATTCATGACCCCTGCATGTGTGTCCACTAATATGTGTGCTATCAGCCTATCCCATAAACTACACATTTCTCGCAGTTGTGAGCATTTCTATTCTTTCATCTAAGAAGAAGTTGTTGGTTTTCCTCTATTTCCTGAAATATCTAATCTATAATTCTAGTATTTTAAACAAAATCTATTGCAAACAAATCTACTGCAATATTATAATAAAATTAAAATAAAAGAGAAGAAAAATTAGCATGTGATAGCACTCTTGACAAGTCATTATCCTAGAAGATTGAGCTTCGCTTCAACTAGCGGTAAAATCTCACGGAAACACCAACACTCTGGCATGAGCGTAAGTCTGGGCCTCTGCTTAGACTCAGAACGGTTACCCACGAAAAATAAGAAGAAAGCATGAAAATATTTAAGACAACAAGGCGGAGTTTTGTCGCTTTTTTCCCGTAGTTTAGTGCAAGATAGAGAAAGAAAGAAGAGGAGAGAAGAGATGTTTTTTTTTCCTGAACGGGAAAGATTCTATTTATAGCTTTTAGAATACTCTCATTCACATCTCCTATCTCATGTGGGACTAAATATAAGGCTAAATGAACACAAGTGGAAACTTAAGCTTTCCCATTGGGTCGTGCTCACTCAGCCCAACAAAAGCTTGAGTTTCAAGAAACAAAATAAACAATATAAATAAAACATAAAACAAATAAATGTTAAAACCTCATACTGTGGATTCAAGATAGATACCTTGCGGCTATAAACTTGCCCTTAGTGAATACATCACAATCCGAGAGACATAATGGACTAAGCCTTGAAGCCCTCTTTATCAGATATTGATAAAACACACACACAGTAAGTCGTCATCTATTGAGCTATCAGGTTGAACGTTAACGACCATGCTCACAGTAATCGACTCATGAATGTTTATAAGGGTCAACCATCCCCTCCTAACCGCGGCCGTCATGGTTCTTTTCACGTAAGTAATATTAGAATCTCAGCAATATAGAACAACACACCAGAAAATAGTTACCAATCGCACAAACAAGTAAACAAAAGAAAGAAAGCGAAAATACAAAATTTGACGAGCTTCGGCAATTGCTTATGTTCTCGGGGAAGAAGGGAGAAAGATCTTATTAAATCAATTAAGTATAAAATAAATCAATAGGGGACAATACCTCTCTTTATATAGCCACAGAGCCCATTAAAATAAGAAAACTAAAAACTCTGAATTCGGATCAGAAACGAATTCTAATCCAACTTGGAAGCCGCCTAGAGACCAAAACGCTATCGACAACCCGTTTGGCCTGTCGACAGCTTCTGACAAACCCAACTCTCAGGAAAATGCTGTTGTAAAGACCAACTCTGACAAATTCTGCTATCTAGAGATCGTTGTTGACAGCTCTTCTTCGTCTGCTGTCGACATCTCGGTTCACCTGTAGAAACGTATCAGAGTATATGCACTGTTATTTTCTCAACACTTCATCAAACTCCGTACTATCTCCTCCGATGAGTTAAAAAACTTTATTAACAAGATTTTACACTCTCCCCACAGGTAAGTCCTCCAAGGCTATTACATATGGACATTATACCATCCACAATTCATGCGTTTAACTTACTAAGAGTTTAACTCAACCTAGCCCATTGTATCATAAGAGCATCGTCATTATAGAAAAATGATTGATAACTATACATGTTACAAATATTATATAAACATATCTGAGTTGATGCTCCACACGAGTATCACCAGTCTAGTTTGTTTCGACCACATTGAAATTCTTTCATAGGAATAACTCGCCAATCAAGAAGGTTGAGTTCTTACTGTCATTGATCTCATATATGGGTTTAACCCTATCTCCCTCGATGTATCT